>DWNH01000793.1:0-13242 GCA_018249895.1 Tiana niger
TAACAACATACACTAAACATAAATATAAATGTACCTATAATAAAATACATAAAAACTATAAACTCAATTTATACATAAATAAATTATAAATATATAATAATATACATAATACATATAAATACTATCTACACATAAATACTGAGACTTCAGGACGATAATTGTTGGGCAGGTGCTAAATAATACTCCCGCACTTGTTTTTTGAATGATAGAAGGCTCGTGGCTTTCCTAATGTTTAGGGGTAAGGCGTTCCAGAGCAGTATAGCCTGAACGGTAAATGAATAGTGGAAAAACCCAGTAGTGTGTGGTGGAATACAAGCCTTGAGGTTAGAAGACGAGCGTAGTACTCGGTCATGCGTTTCATAGACGTATTGAAAATTATCCTTTAAATATGACGGAGAAGTTGAATTATTTAAGAGAGAATATAGAACAAAGAGAATTCTGGAGTTACGCCTTTTTTGAATTGGGAGCCATTTAAGTTTGCGACGGTATTCAGAAATGTGATCATACTTGCGCAAATCAAAGACATATCGAATGCAGTTATTCTGCAGGCGCTCCAATTTGTTGAGAAGGTCGATATTGAGATCCGAGTAGCACACATCCGCATAATCAATCACAGGAAGAACTAGTGATTGGACGAGCATGAGTTTGGTCTTGAAAGATAAGAAATTTTTCAGTCTATATAATGCGTGCAAGTTCGCAGTAACTTTTTTGCTTACAGCATTAGCTTGTTCCTGCCATGTAAACTTGCTATCCATTAGTAAGCCGAGATTTTTAACTGACTGACTTAAGGGAATAATTAAATGCCGAAATACACGCACGATTATGAACGTTGACAGAACGTCAGTGCTTCGACGGTTTTTTACCGCAGTTACGAGATTGTGACTGTTACGAAATTAAATATACCTTGTGTACATTAATCTGCAAAATTATATGTACCTACCTTGTTTAGTTATAAATATGTATTTACCATGTATTTCTCTACTCTTATCTTTGGTTACTGTCATCATAGGAAAAAATATGATCCATAGATCACTTTTTGCATTCTCTTTGGTTTTTTGTTTTGTCTGTTTGTAGTAGCGTTGCCATTACCTATGGCTATTACAGATAAAGTACCTTAAAAATAAAAATAAACGCTTTCGCAATCATTTTTAATCTGTAAAACGCTAGTGTCACGCTAATCGCTATTTTGTAGAGTTCGTGATTTCAATTGGCATAAACGTTGTGGGGAATACCAAGTGGTATAGTTGTGATCGATGGCCGATTGAGTGTTTCCGCGTTACAATTAGTGGTGGGCTGCGTGCTCCCATAGTTCCTGGTGACTCATCAAAGTTCCCCATATAGTTGTCACTATGGACACCGATGATGGTGAATCTTCTAGCAGCGGGCCTATGTCTAGTCTGAATAGTCTATTTTCATTTACTAGTCCTGCGGTCAAGAAATTGTTGGGCTGGAAACAGGTAAAAAGTTTTAATATAATGACTTACATTTACCGAACTTCCAGGCAGTAAGAAAACCCATTCCGATTATGAGCTTAATTTGAGTGAATATTGATTATTTATATAGTGTAAATAGCCTTTTTCTATTTTAATATGATTATTATTTTATTGCATATTGAATTTCTAGTTGTTTATAGTAACTGAAGACGATGTCCTATAACATTTGTTTCGAAGCTACTGATATTATTGAGAGCTGTCATTCTTAATTCGCATAATAATTAACTACCTAAAGTAGTTAATTATGTTTTTATGTTATTGTATGGAAATATGTTTCTAGACAACTTTATGGCTGGCACTACCTTTCAATGCCTTAATAGGCTACATTGTGTGCTCTAATATATTTTTATTCTGAGGTTAACAATATTGCTATAAATATAATAACGTAAGATATAAAATAAGTATAACAATAGAAATTGAGTCTTGACTTGCTACTTGGCAAAGAGGGTTGCCTTAAACTCACCTCTTAACTACAGACCTTACATTGCCTAGCATCTCTCTGTGTAAGAGCTTATTGAAGGAATTATTTAAAATTCAATGCATACAAAAATGAGAGGTTTATGGGCTGCAGGATAAGGTGGCTCTGAAACAAACAGAAAAAATATTACAGAAAACAAGTGTGGATGCCACAACTCTTGATATATGATGTAACTGTATAATTCTAAAAAAGCTAAAACGCATCTATGTACTGCTTCAAACAGGACTATGGTCTGATACTGTGGCTGAATATGAAGTTTCTTTTATAAAAAAAAAAAATAAATTGATGGCTGCCATGCTTGATTTTTGTACTTTAATATGGAAAAAACTTAAGTTAAACATGATGAGTTCTTGGATGATAGCTGTGACAAATTTAATTTTTATGTCTACGTAGCACAAGTTAAGCTATATCGATTGACCATTAATCTGTTAATATCTTTTTTATATAACAATCAGAACTGACGCCCTATTTAATATTGATAAATGCTCAGAAATGCTGAGGACTATAAAGGTTTGCTAATGTTAAAAGCCTGCACCTTCTGTCAAACCTGCAAGCTTCTACATTTCTATCTTTGAAACACAATATTATTGCTTCACAGAGGAAATGTGTATATGGAAATATGTTGAATTGCCAATGTTTTGTCTAGTATAACTAGAAATGCTTAATGGTAATGCCATATGAACCAAAAAGTATAAACTGCTGGATTACATTTAGAGACTTTATATGTAGGACACTAATTTCAGGCTAGACTTTTTATTCAATTTTAATATATAATTAGCTAGAGCAGTGATAGCGTAGTGGTTGAATTTCTGCCTACCATTCCGGTAGGTCAGCGTTCGATCCCCGCACGCACATCTAATTTTTCAATGTTATGTGCGTATTATACAATAGATATCACTTGCTCTTTGGTGAAGGAAAACATTGTGATGAAACCTGCATGCCTAAGAGTTTAAAAAAAAAATCTCGAAAAAGCATGTGAAATCCACCAACCCGCACTTGGCCAGCGTGGTGGACTGTGGCTTAAATCCTTCTGATTCGAGAGGAGACCCGTGCCCAGCAGTGGGACTATGAAGGGTTGATGATGAATTAGCTAGAGAGAGTCCATTATTTAAAAAACTTGAAAAAATGTCATGAATTGTAACCAAAAAGAAAAAGTACCACTCATTACAGTTTATATGTTAAAAATTATGGAACAATTAGTATTATATAAATATATATAGTATTTTAGTCAATTAGTAGTCACTGCAACCCAGAAACAATATCTATATATCTGTATCATAAATGTCTTATCAGTGGGACAATAATTGTTTAATGGTGATGATAATATTATACAAATATGTAATAGTAAAAACTTGCTCTAAATAATCACAAATATTGTATAGAATGACGCACAAATGATATTCAAAACAAAAGTGCACTGAAGTTAGAAACAGAAACTGACTTATCATAGGACAAACTTATTCACTCAAGTAGGCAAATAAATATTATCTTTCCTTATGCCACCTGTTGTTCACATTGAAAAGTGAGCTGTTATTGATCTATGAGTCAGCAAGTTGACTCGCACTCACCCTAGGTTCTAAGAAGCCTGACTCATAGGAATGTTTGCACCTGTTGCATCTGAATTATTTATTCTATGTTATTGTACTCTGAAGGGTGGAATTGTTATTTACAGAACTGGGTTCAATTTCACAAAATTATTTTTTTTTCAGGCAATTGCAGTATGATATACAGGTCTTATACATTTTTTTCTCTCTATTAGCAAATGATCATGCAGCCTGTTGTTAAGTGGTCACTGCAACACATGGACATACACTTGCAACTTCAGGCAATACTTTAATCTTACAGATGTGTTGCCACTTTTAAGGACAAACATGATTGTGTTGTATTTAGTGAACTCCAGCAAACACATGCTTCTTCTGAAAGACTAAAAATGGCTATATGGTAAATTTGAGTGTGGTGATGGTAATTTCCTAGGCGTCAATCTACGTTGATATCTATTGAAATATTTTTACAACTTGACAAATTAAATACTCTTTCTAGGGTGACGAAGAAGAGAAATGGGCTGAGAAGGCTGTAGATAGTCTTGTGAAAAAGTTAAAAAAGCGGAAAGGTGCAATAGAGGAGTTGGAGCGGGCTCTCTCCTGTCCAGGGACACCATCAAAATGTGTCACTATACCTCGTTCGCTTGATGGGAGATTGCAGGTGGGTACTTTTTGAGAGTAATAAGCTCAGGTTTTTATATAGGCTAGGTATACAAGATATCTGGATAGATTAATATTTTTGCCATGACATAGAAAATTTTCTATAAATCCTAGTCTTGAGTTCATTTAATAAAACCAAAAATAAAAGTTATGCCTCACTCTCATATGCATAACCCCTCAGTAGGATTTTAGGATTCTGTGTTGTGGGTACCATGGACACATATAAAGACTATTGCACTAACACCTAGATCGAGAACAGAAATCTAAATTCATCAATTAAACTTCTACCCTGTGGGGAATAGAACTCAAGACCATTCGAATGGACTGGCATGGCAACCACTACACCATATGGGTTGTGAATTTATTCCAATATGCTTAGTTTTTTCTGGTTTTAGCTTGCAATTAACCTAAGGGATACTACACTTGTACAACTTATTCTGATTACCCAAAATTTTACTGATTATAAAACTAATAACTTATAAAAACTTGACATAATTAAATATTTGTCCTTTATTATCTTTTATCTATCCATCTACATTTTCTTGAAATTCGTTAAATGCAGTCAAGTTTTGATAAAAAGGAAAGATTATCGAGAATTTTTTTATAACTGCATAGTCCAAACATTTTATAAATTACTTGTGACAACTCATAATTTTAATTACTTGTATTCAATTTATGATTTGGCAATTAATTTGCAATTGTATATAAATTCCAGGTCTCACATCGAAAGGGCCTACCACACGTGATATACTGCCGAGTGTGGCGCTGGCCGGACCTCCAGAGTCATCATGAGCTGAAACCCCTCGAGATATGTCAGTACCCATTCAGCGCCAAACAGAAGGAGGTATGCATCAATCCCTACCACTACAAACGAGTCGAGAGCCCGGTCCTACCCCCTGTGTTGGTTCCGAGGCACTCGGAGTTCGCACCTGGACATTCCCTGCTACCGTTCCAGAGGACCACGGAACCAGCTATGCCCCATAATGTATCCTATTCAGGATCTGGCTTCCCACCTTCAGCGAGCTCGGAGCTGCCCGATACGCCGCCCCCAGCGTATTCCCCGCCGTCTGATGACACGGAACCACCTGGTGAAGTCGCCCCTGTCTCCTACCAAGAGCCCTTATACTGGGCATCAGTTGCGTACTATGAACTTAACTGCAGAGTCGGTGAAGTCTTCCACTGTAACTCCCACTCCGTCGTCGTGGACGGTTTTACGGATCCCTCGAACAACAGCGACAGGTTCTGCCTCGGACAGCTCAGCAACGTGAATAGAAACTCGACCATAGAGAACACTCGGCGTCATATAGGCAAGGGGGTACATTTGTACTACGTAGGCGGCGAGGTCTACGCCGAGTGCCTTTCAGACGCAGCGATCTTCGTGCAGAGCCGCAACTGCAACCATCACCACGGCTTCCACCCTTCAACTGTCTGTAAAATACCACCGGGGTGCTCCTTGAAAATATTTAATAACAGAGAGTTTGCGCAACTGCTGTCTCAGAGCGTAAACCATGGGTTCGAAGCGGTTTACGAGCTGACGAAAATGTGCACTATTCGTATGTCGTTCGTAAAAGGATGGGGGGCGGAGTACCACAGACAGGACGTGACTTCCACTCCGTGCTGGATCGAGATCCACCTGCACGGCCCCCTCCAGTGGTTGGACAAAGTGCTCACTCAAATGGGTTCCCCCCACAACGCAATCTCCTCCGTCTCCTAGCCGCCGTACAAGACAACACGCCCCCACCGTATTTTTTGTATTTTTTATTTCGGTTTCTATCCGTTAATCTCACGAAATTATCTGTGCATTTGTTTCTCTTAAGGTCAAATAGGTTTTTGTAGGTTGCGACGGAGTTTTAATAGGACATGGCTTCCTTTTTTATTGTGATGTGTAGGTCCCAGTATGTCTTATAACTTCCAGTGTGGTTTTATCTGTAACGCGAAAGTGTATAATTATATTATGTCTTTCTGTTTCAATATTTTAACGAATTCTCCGGACAGTTATAAAAACTCTGTCGCATTTTTAAATATTGTTTTTTTTTGCATACGTAACACGGACATTATAAATCTAGCAGACCCTTAGAAATGTTCGAATGTAACCACATATTTTTTTACGAAACTATATTTTCATTTTTGCATGCTCGGTATACACTTGAACGTCTATTCAAAATCGTAGCTCAAATAATGTGTCCAATTTTGATGAACGTAAGACGTTAATATATTATTAAGTGTAACTATAATTACTATAAAGACATACTTTAAGAAATAATTATACTCGTGAATGTGTTTATGACAAGATTAAAAGATATTATTCGTGTAAATAAAATGCTTAGTGGTGAAATGTATGGAGTTTAAAAGCTTTGAAAGTAATCGACTTTTTTGCAGCACAATTAACGAAAAAAGTATTTATACACACAAAAGATCAAAGTAATAAATCATGATATTGCATTACTATAATTTGAGACCATAACTGTGTTATCAGTAGCTAGGTTAGCTCTATAAAAAGCGATTTTTATTATAAATTAAGGTATTTTGAATAGTAACATTTTGTGGCTCCAAAACATATTATTTGCCTTTTTTTTATTAACATGTCTACTATCAAATTCCCGCTTTTTGTGCTTTCAATTTGATAGGTGACATTTATACTTTGGCGCCACAATTTTTTTAATAGTTTAAGAGATTTTTGTGTTCTGTATAATATTATAAAGTATTGGTACGTGTGGTGTTCGATAAAATTAACAAATTTTGCCGAGAAATATTAAAAACCAAAACAATATATCGATGGTTCCTACGAATATAATCGTATGTTTGTAATGCAAATTTTACAGGAAATAGCTTTAAATATGTTTTCTTTAACTGAAGCGTTGAACTTAATTGAAATGAGATTCAAATCTAAAATCCTTACTTATTATTTCTTGACTTTTAACACCTGTTACATTGAAATGAGAACTACCAAATTGTGGGTTACGATTGTTTACGTAGGAGCCAGCGATATTTGTATTAAGGCAAAGTTTTATTATTTTCACGCAAGTACAGTTGGATGAAAAATAATTATATTTCTCCATTAATAAAAGTACGACTACGTACATAGACACATATTTGTATATTTATCTTTGACTGTACTTGAGGTGTATAATTGTGCCATCGTTGACGGGAAAAATTATACTTATCTTGTATAATTCGGTTATTGAAGGTATAAATATTGAGTTAGTCGTTTCATATAAAATATATGAAATTGTAAATTTTGTTATGTTTTCATTTTATAATTTTGAACAAGAATACAAGGTTCGTTATCTTTATGATAAGCCAGTGTGCTTTTTAAAATATGTATTGTATTTGTGAAATTAAACAAAACTTTGAAATAAAATAACTTTCGAACTTTAAAACCAAATTGGGACATGGTGCGCAGACGACATTAAAGATATAATTGATCTCAAAATATTAAGTAAGATTTCTTTAGTTCCTCCTAAAGACTCACTGTGGCATGTCCCGTCGCCTGATACTACATGCATTGCGGTAAATGCAGTGGAAATATATTAATTAAATAATATTTCATTATATTCTAATAAATACTAACGGCATGCTGAATTATTAGTTACAGACCGATTAATACTTAGCTATAAAAATAAATGCGGTTTTTAAATATATACATAAAGTACTTCGTATGTACGTTTTTAAGATATAGATTGCTTTTTTAAATGTAACGAAAATAAACAGTAAAAGTTCAAATTTTATATGAATGACTTATATATTGTTTATAGATTGACTTGTTACAGTTTATTATCTAGAGAAATGTTTAATATCGGATACAACCAATGTCTTTCAAGTCTTCTATACATATAAATAATATTGAAGTGTTTGTCTGTGATTTCAAAATAACAATTTCTCAAGTGTTTATAGCTATTTAGACGATACTAAAACACAAACAAACTTTTATAAAAATTGTGTATGTCTTTCTGTTGTCCGGGCTGATCTCTGGAACGGCTACACCGATTGTTATTGGACTTTCAGTTAAATATAGAGAAGGTTATAGGGCAACATATAGGCTACTTTTATTCCGGAATTCCTACGGGATCGGGATTTACGCGGGAAAACCGCGTGAGGTAATATCGACTACCACGCGAACTAAGTCGTGAGCACAGTCATTTAGAAATAAATTATGTGTCATTCAATCAAAAAATAAAATAAGATAAAGTTTAAAATTGGAGCCCAAATTCTAACTTTTTGTCTATCTTTATATGTATTTTAATAATAAATTTTGTTCACAAATGTAACAATGTGCCTACATATTTTCATACACTTATGTATACGCCCCGTCCAGATTAATGCCTCAGTTTAAGTATTCGAGTTCAGAGACTATAGTTACAATAATTTCAATATATTTAACACGTTGACTGCCACGCTATTTTACATGCTTGCGCGTTTTTCTCAGTATGTTTTGCATATTTGTATGAAATATTATTTACAACAGAACAGTGTTCTGTGTTGCATTAATTTCTTCAAACCATTTTGGTATGGTATGTCTATCTTGGCTTCGCACGGTCACCGGTGACCCCGTGGCCTTCAACTTGTTAGTATATAATTAAATATGTTGTTTAGATATTGAAATATTATAATTTGAATATATTAAAATGAATATTACAAGATGCAATACGTTACGTACATATCGACGGGTCCCAAGAACAAAGTCGTATCTACATAGTTGCCAGTACCGAACTTTCTTGTCGCATATAATTTGCGTTGGGAGCTTCTTATTAAAAAAAAAGAAATTTAAAGATGGAATATAATGGATAAAGTGGAAATAATGTAAATTAAGTAAACAAAAGCTGCCAATTCAAATGATATGCTACAAGAAACCTCCGTACTGGCAACTGAATGTTTTGTAGATACGACTTTGTTCTTGGGACCCGTCGAAATATTGATATTTTATTAAGAACTAAGTTTGTGAAAGTCTTTATTACAGAATTATAATAGTGCCTTCTGAATATAATGCAATTGCCTTACTACATTTAACGTAGAGATTTTATTTTATTGTATAAATTTGAGGATAATTGGTGCCTAAGATTTTATGAATTTTGTAAATGTACAGGCAGTGTGATGATTACTACAAATATTTACTAATGATCTTAATAAATGTAGAAATTTGAATGTTTATCGACATAACTCCTTCACGACAAAACGTAATTTAATAAAAGTTTAGACATTTCTATGTCTTCAAATATTTTCGGATTCGCACATATATTGAGTCACATTTTAATCTCAGGCCGGCTGAGAAACAGGATCACACACTCGCACACAAAACTGTTATAGGTGGTAGGCTGCCCGGAGAGGTACCACCGCCACACCCAAGTCTACCGTCAAGCAATTTATTGTTTCGGAAAGAGGGTGTGGATGCCGGAGTTCACTAAATACAAGGCGGCCATCTTAGTCCTCGGAAGTAACAACGCATCTATTTGCGATTTCATGTAGGACTAAGGTACTGCCTGAAGCCTGTACTGTCCATGGGTTGCTGTGACCACTCAACACCAGGTGGCCTGCACGTTCGTTTGCTACTTTTATTCAATAAAAAAAGAAATGTGTTTATTTAAATTTAATCATCTGTATTGTTGCTCGGGTCCTTATGGATATATACCAAATCGCTGACCGCTGCTTCAAACGTGTCGAATTTTTTAGGATAAGCGACGTGTGTGCTAGAAATATGTACCTATGGATATAGATTTTTAGTACCTACTTGAAATTTGTGTGTTTTTAAAAAACGAATCTTATTATTTTAATTTGAAAAATTCATTTCCTTCGCGGTATTTCTTAACATGAAGCCAGGGGAAAAGGCTGGTTATAACGTCCCAGGGTTAAAATTGCTGCTAATTCTATTTTTACTAATAAAATTCTACTAGAAAATTGAATTGTTTTTGCTGTATTTGCCTTGTTGTAATTGCTGGAATTAAAGTTTAAGACTTAATATAGAAAATGAGAAATAAATCATGTACCTAAGTTTTTATTTTAATACCTAAAGAAATTGTACCAGAATCAGGTTGATTTTATATATAATCTGTAATCGAGTTTTTTTTATCATTTTTAAAGCCTTATGACTGAACAAAAACAAAACACTTATTGACAACAATAAATTGTTTTTATTATTTATATATACAATTTTGGAAGGTATTAATTCGCTTGTAAATTAGTTATCATGAAAACAATTAATGAAGTTAAAAATATAAAAGTTATCCTTTTAAAAATTAATCTGAGGTGTGCCGAAATAAATATTGTACTGTTCCCTGAGTTAAGCTTACAAAATTATTTATGTAATAATTGTTATAATATATTGTAACAAACCTGCTGTTGTATCTAATCTCTTGTATTTATGAAAGTAAAAGGTTATTCTTAGTCATAAATATATCGCACTTTCCGTACAACAAATGTTACAATTCAGGAGACTTTTTTATTGTTTATGATTTTCTAATAATTATTATAATATTTTCAATGAGCTTTTTATGTGAAATAGTGGCAAAAACAATTATTTTTATCACCGTTTTCGCAAAAAAATTTATAAAGATTTTACACAGATTATAATCGAGTGATAAGGAAGTAAATGCGAAAACAACTGTCCTGTCCGTTTATAATTTGCTGTCAGTGACTTTGTTGCACAGAAGGTTCGATACATTAAATGTATAACTCCACAATATTGTATACATAATGTTTATATCTTATATTCAAGGCATTTCATAGTCGTGTTACTATAAAACGTGCCCGAAGGTGTTTAATTCCGCATGCGAGTATCACGCATAATAACGTACATCATGCATGCGAGATAGACCCATGCGCGCAACGGAATTAACGGGATATTAAAATTGCCCCAACTCATATTCTAAAATTTATCTTAACCTTACTGATATAACATATTTCGTATACATACATATATCCATGACTATTTTTTTTTCAGGAATAAAAAAAATGTTATCCTACTCGAAGAACTTTGAATCTTTTTAAAAGTATTGTTTTAATTTTGTGACCTACAGTTTGTGCCCCGCAGTCTGTGACTGACCCTGGGTGTAAATAGCGTATAATCTGGGATTTAAAATATGGTACTCTGTATATAATGTTATCGTGTTGAAACACATTTTCATTATTTTGTATGACTGCGTTATTTATGTAATTTCATGAAGGTCAGTTGGTTTTTAGTCGAAAATTTTGTAAATACTGCAAAGTGGAATTTAATGTATAGTTGATGTCTATTTTATATTTTATTAGTAACGTGTCGCAGTTATTGTTTGATTGAGTAGGAAATATAAAAATTTTTGCTTTCATATTTTACTAATATGAATTATATTTAAATTTCTCGGATATTGTGTTTCGCGATATGTAGCATAATGTTAAAATTCTCGATACGATCGTGTTATAAATTACCTATCACTTGCTCTTCGGCGAAAGAAAATCTCACGAGGAAACCAGCATGCCTGAGAGTTCTCCATATTGTTCTCGAAAGGCCTGTGAAGTCCACCAACTGGCATTTGGCACGCGTGGTGGATTATGGACTAAACATCCTTGTCATAACTAAGGGGGGACCTCTATAAAGCAGTATAAAAGAAGAGTTGATAATTAGTATAAACATAATATGGTATTTTAAGTCAAGTGTTATTTTTCAGATTTTTTTTTATTTATTTATTGGGGTTAACAAACAGTAAACAACAAAGATTTAATTAAATAACAATTATAAACAATGTACTATGTTGCTAACCAACACGATTAACCACAAATTTGAAATTGTATATAAGTCAAGACAGGTAGTATTAAGAACAAAAGCCAAGACAAAGACAAAATTATTTATTTGCACAAATATGGGTAGGTACAAAAGTGATATATAAAGATTTAGTTCAGACCATATTTACCTTTTCAGGTGTACAAAATACATGCTTATTTACTATAACGAATTGGAATTATAAAATTAAAATTAATAAAAAAATAAAAATAGCAAACGAGCATGCAGGCCGGTGTTAAGTGGTCACTGCAACCCATGTACCTCCACAAACGTGCTACATTATAGACTGTACCCGGTCAAGGGTTAAGGTCAAACGTTTGTCTAATATTAATTTAAAAAAAAAGGAAATTCGCTTTCGAACATTGATAGGAACTTCATTAAAACCCAATTTCCATCTCCACCAATAAATAAAATTAAGAGTGTCTGTGAAATTACAATGACTTCATGAGTATTGTTACATAATTATACATATTTATATTTTCTTTATTTTTGTGTGTGCGCTTATCCTGAATAAATATCTTTTTTTCTTTCTTTATTTCTATATTTGTGCAAATAAATAATTTTGTCTTCGCCTTTGTCTAATCGCACTGACTCTATAGTAACCCAAGTTTTCTATTGACTCCAGGTTCGAGCTCCGGCGCACGCTCATAGTATGGAACAGCATGTTGGCCGCCTTCAGCATCATGGGCGCGTGCCGGACGCTGCCGGAGTTTATCCACGTACTGCGCAATCATGGCCTGTACCACTCCATCTGTGTACCTAGGTGAGTTATATCTTTATTTTAGTCAGTTTTTCAATAGTTAAACTGAAACGCTGAAACTGAATGGAAAAAATAAATCAACGCGCATAACAATTGCGGCATGTCGACTTGCGGTAGATGTCGTGATAAATTAATTTTTTTTTTAAAGAAGGTAGCAAACGAGCATGCAGACTACCTGATGTTTTGCGGTCTCTGTACAAACATATTCGATACAATAGTTCTACCTGAAATTATATGAAGATTCGTTAGTACTCTTGTGAACTAAGATTGTCGCCTCGTATTAAGTGTTCTCCGAAAAGCACACCTTCCGAAATAAATTTATTCACAGTAGAATGGGACGTGGTACTGCCCGGACAGAGAATCTACCGCTAGTCAAATAAAAATGCGTCATTAAAATCTTTAAACAACGTAGAACTTTTTAAAACTACCCTGACATTTTTCGAGAAATTAAACGTGCCGTACAAAACCCCGAGGCAGTCCAATTTCACCCTTTGTGTTAGGCACAGTCAAAAGTAACCTAGGGCGTCACTCGACTTGGAACAGAAGATAACGATTGTATA
>DWNH01000794.1:0-13240 GCA_018249895.1 Tiana niger
CAACGCACGCTCAAATATTTAAAATAATAATGCATACATTATAAAACAGATTATACAATATAATGTGAGGTAATGTGTGTATAATATTACAATAAAAGCTTAAATGATACTAATCGAGTTTCATAACAATCAATATGTCAAGGTTAAAAGCAAATTTACAGTGTAAAGTGTTAATATAATCTTAGCATCGACTCCACTTTCGCACAGTAGGCTACGCGTGATTAGGTAATCGAGAAACTAGCACAGAACATTGCTACACCTTGCTTTGTTCGCTTTTGTTGATATCGATCTAGTACATTTCTTAGTCCTTGTGTTAATTATGCTCCTGTCTAATCGCAATATATTACACTACGAATAAGGAACTTCCAGAAATGCGTGAATCAAGGCTCATCCATCACTTTGACAACTACGAGTTACTATCAACTAATAAGAATCTCATAATATGCCCCCATACTTTCTAAGCAAGCAATTTAAAATATTTTAAGTAAATATTACCATATTATATAATGCTGCTAAAACATTATAGAGTAGTTTAAGTTTACTTTTACTGACTGTCCAAAACTAAGGATGTACATTTCAGCAAAAACAATTGCAGATATATGTAGTTGCGTGCATAGAATTAAAAACTACTAATAAATTATTAAAGAACTCAAGTCGTTTTATCTTCTTTATGTTCATTTATTGAACATTATCGATATTTCCACATACGTACTATTAAAGATTAATAAAATAAATAATTAAATAGTACACCTTAAGTATAACCTTAAATTCAAGTTTTATCAGAAATTAAATAGTATCTGGACGAAATAAAATAAATAAATGTAAATTATGAATACTGTTGTGACATTTAAAATGGTAGAGCTATAGATTATAAAGTCACGTTCTGTCCTCACATCACGCTAGTCGACGTGCATAGAAAATTTAAAGTTGTTAACGGTATTCGCCAAATATTTCGTTTGTTTAAAGCGTTTAAATACAAATTATGCAGTGCCTTGGCATATAATGAATGTCTTGCCATTCACTAAATAAAATCCTCCTATTGAACTTTATCAACTAGTATTTACCTTATGAGGAGGGAATTATAGCGATATTTGTTGTAGCAACCAAATAACATTGAAAGAGTTCGTCAACCTTTCCTTCTTAATTTAAGAGTATAAACTTTTCAAAATCATTCATGCATTCTATTTGCCGCAATTTTTTTTTGGAACTTGAAATAGTTATATTAATATTACGTTTGTCAGTTGTTTTTAACACGTTTATATTAACTTCAGCTATATGTATGTAACGGAATCATTAAACGTTTGACCCACTTTGAATAACAGTAGTGAACATTGAATAAAAGTAGCAAACGAGCGTGCCTGCCACCTGGTGTTAAGTGGTCACTGCAACCCATGGACATCCACTTGGAACTTCAGACATTACCTTAGTCCTACCTGATATCGCAAATAGATGCGTTGCTACATCTGAGGACTAAGATAATCGCCTCGTATTTAGTGAACTCCGGCGTCCATTGCTTCACGGTAGATGTGGGTGTGGTGGTGGTATTTTCCCGGGCGGCAGTCTAACACCTACTTAGACTTTGCACACTTACAAAAGACAGGTGACAATGCAATAATTTAATAAGTTTGTCTCATTATCCTGATTAGGATCATGAGGATTATCAATTTCTTAATTTTCTGGTAGCCTGAGCGTGTATTTTAAACTATTGAATTTGTTTGTGCTATAATTCTAATTTAAATTACTAATGCTTGAACCTTTCTTAGAATTGACCGTTAACGCATTTCCCGTCTGAGAACATATTAAGATTGATTAAAAAGTGGTTTACATTGGAACAGTGACTTCCTACTACGAGTATGCACAATTTTACTGTCTTAAAGGTCGTTAGTGATATAAATACTTTCTATTATAAAGAATATTATGTTAACAAATTAAAATATTATTCTTTATAAAATTGATCGAAAGAACGTCGCATAATTATGTTTGATTAAATAGTATAAAAATATTAAATTTCGAAAATGATAATATTTCAACGGTATATTAGGTTAAAAGTACTATTTTTTGTAAAATTTCTCTTATAAATGTTTCAAAATTTTTATTTCGAATGATTTTTTTTTTATTTCGCATATCCCGATTTTAAATAAAAGCATAATAATGTACTTATTTCTTACCATACAAAAAGAAATATGACAATAGTAAAAAACTTAGAAATTAACAAAGGTGTATTTAACTTCCAATGTATATCCGTTTCAATACAGATAGTTCTATAATTTTTCTTTTTTGAAAATGGCCGAAAAAAAAGTGTAACAAAAATATTATGGTATTTTTGCAGTATTAGTATCGACAGCAGTACCAAAAAATGCGAAAAGAAAGCCAGTAAATCCTCCAGCACGAGTAGCAGCCGACGCTGAGCGAGATGCCGAAATCACGAACTCATGCCCTGAAGATGGGTTCTTTGCAGACGCTGAACAGTGCGATAAATATTATGAATGCAGGTAAATGGTCAATATAGTACTGCTCTGCTCAAGAATTAGTCTTGATTATGACAATGCATCTATTTAAACTTAAATTCGAAAGACAACATTGAAACCAATGACATATAGGACATTTTTTTTGTTTAAATAAGACAAAAGATAAAAAAAACTGTGTGGCTAAAAGGAATAGCATGACTAATGGATTTTGGAAGGCTGAAGAAGTACCAACGCCACACCCAATTCTGCCGTAAAGCAATTTATAGTGTTTCGGAAAGAGAATGTGGATGCCGTGTAAATACGAGGCGACCATCTTAGTTCTCAGAAGTAGCAACGCATCTATTTGCAATCTCAGGTAGGTCTAAAGTTGCAAGTGGATGTCAATGGGATGCAGTGTCCACTTAACACCAGGTGGCCTGCACGCTCGTTCGCTACTTTTATTCAATAAAAAAAAATGGTCAAGATTAATACATTTATGTCGACTAATCTCGTATTTTGTTTATAATAGCATGGATATATGGATATCGACGTTATTACGTATTCAATTCTTTTTTATTATGTATTTGCCATCACCTTACAATTGTTTGTCTAACTAGCAAATGACTTATTTTCTTTTGAATTCGCAATGCTTTTTTTATAATATACACAATTTTCCTTATTTGCTCACCGACCGGTTAAAGTATACATACTTTAGGTCAAACCAGTATGTTAGGTAGTATGTTAGCATACAAATGAGAGCCAAAAATAACTTTAAATAATACATCACTCGTAAATTTATCTTCCCTGATGTATAAAGAAGGAAACACATACACGTATATATCTATAGAATGTAAAGTAAATCGCTATAATTTTGAGTAATATTAATATGCTCGTCCAGTTAGATAATAAAGCTATCTCATAAAATATTATTTTATTATGTATTAACATTTCTTTTATAGCACTTTTGCAGATGCAAATATCAAAATAAAAATCCGCTGATAGGTTGTTGATGCATAATTGCGGACTCGAAATAGAAAAGTAAATTTATACTTCACTATACATATATATTATATACCTATATTTAAAAAACTATATAAATGTTTATTTACTACTTATGTGGTTCTTACTTTTTTGTACTAACTAACAAACTTGGTGCTACGATTATATTATGGTAAGTTGCCTTATATTACGTTTTACCTCAATGTGAGTTTAATTCACGTTACAGAATCGGAGACATTATTGAGAAGCTATGTCCTGACGGCATGGTATTCAATGACTACAGTCAAAACGAAGAGAAATGTGATCTTCCTTTCAACCTAGACTGCTCGCAAAGGCCTAAACTACGTAAGTAGCATTATTTGTTGAGCCTTAGGGATAGTTTTTAGAATCCACCTCGAGTATTGGGATTTTATAATGTAAAAGTATGATACAAGTTGTATTGGTGGCCGGATAGCCTATAATTTTTTTTTTTCCTATATTGACCAATAAAAAGTGGTACAAAAGGCGGCTTAATGCTACAGAACATTCTTACTTACCATCCAGAGACTTACCATCAATATTCAATTGATGGTAAGTTTTCAAGCTGAAAATTATTTATTTATTTATTTATTTATTTATTTATTTATTTATTTAGGTAATCCTACGTATATTCGTTTATTTATAAATCATCCATCCATCCATCAGCCTTTAGTTGTCCACTGCTGGACATAGGCCTCCCCTAGTCGGCGCCACAAAAAATAGTAATTTATAAATAAAAACGCAAGCTTTACGGGTAAAATGGATGTGACAGTGATCCCCGCCTGTAGTAATCACCTTGTTCTATATATTTACTACAAAGTAGAGATTTGCTTGCATGAAAATGTAGCTAGTACTTTGTTCACCATGAAGAGTCTGATTGCTGAAGGTTTAATCGTGTATTAGTTAATGTTATAATGTATTCACTAAACTATTAAATCAAATAACAGAATAATATTGCTGTAATTATGTCATAATTACATATTAAGTGAGTATTTGACTAGATTTCCAAGTTTTACAAATACTCGTAGGATTTTTGCGGCTTAGGTAATATGATTTTTTGATGTTAAACAACATATAATAAACTAAATTATATGTTAATTTGTTTCATATTCAAAATTATAATAAATTACTTACAGGTAATATTAACGCTAATTAACAATTATAAAACATGCTCGTTAAATAAATGACTAATTTATGAATTAATTAAACCTGTCACAATTCCGGTAGGTAAAGGAATGTGGTCGTGAAGGTTACTAAGTAAATTTTATAATGTATAGGACGGTCTTAGTGACAATGAATTGAAAAGCTAGCTCAGTAGTCTAGACTGTGTTTTAAGTTGACTTTTTCTTTTTTTTTTTCAATTAGAAAAGGGCTTTGTCGCTGAAGCCATGATGACGCACTGGTTATGTAGTTAAAAATTATATCTTATCTATCTAACGAGTTTATATAATTTTTTTGCATCTGCATTTGATCTTGCTACCACTGAGTCGAGATTTAAGCCCAGAAATAGGACGGTAATAGATGAAATAATTATGTTGTTAATCTTGAATGGGTACCGATGATAGGCTTTTAGACTATAGCCTTAACTTGACCCTGCTGTCATAGACATCAATGTGATATTTTTAATGATACTAAAATGACAATAGAAAAACAAAAGTTCTGTAATATGTAATAAAATAAAACTAACTTCCGTTGTTTTTATATTTATTGTTATATTTTCCAATATTATTCTTTTGGTCCCACTTGGTCGAAAATAGACCTTAATTCACTAATACTTTGATCTATTAATAGATATACAAAACACAAAACATTTATTACACAAAAAATTAAATATATTGCTCGAGAATCGTAGATCTGTAGGTACGTATGTACTTTATTTGTTCGCGTCACCCAATTTTCCATGTACATATCTAGGACATTCAGAAATTTTGGGAAAATTCCGAGATCGGTAACAGTATCCATTACCGAAGGAACGTACAACTATTAGCAATTTCGTTTATTTTAATTTTCTGTATATGTAATACATATTATGTATATAAGTACATTTTTGCTCTCTGCACTTCTTCATATAAACTTTAACTATGTCAAATTCTAAAGTCCTTCGTGCGCGCAATATACATAACTTTTCGCTTGATGTGTTTATGTAATGTGTGTTATTGTAATGTGCAATTTCTATCAAACGTGTAGACAAAGGTCACTTGACACGTGAGCCCCACACGTGCTTGCCATTTGGGTGCGCCTGTCGCATCAGTATAATAAACATTATACCGTGGTAAAGGTTACGAGTAACTCGGAACAACTTTCCAATCTCAAGGGAGCTCTGGCCTTGAGCGCGACGGCGTCAAAATGTTTATTGTGAGACATTTATTATACTCTTGATCAGGTAAAATTGCATTTAAAACATGAAAAAGTTGTCGATATTATTATCCATTTTCCTTTCAAAAACGCTATATTTTTTTGCGCTTAAAATATTGCAATGCAATTTTTTTATTCACTCTAAAAACTACAATGTTTGTTTAGTCGACTTCAAAAGAAGGAGGTTATTATTTTGTTTAAATCTTATTTTTCGTGTCTTTAGCAATAACTTTTTAATGCGTGCACTGATTTTGATGATTCTTTTTAATTAAATTTTCGTTTTTGCAACAAATTCCTCCTTTTTTAGTTTAAAGTCAGTCTTATTTTTTGTTAAGTTATTTAAGTAGCTTATGAAGGTTTCTGAAGTACTTCCTATTTTCTGGATTTTATTTGTGTTTTATTTTGATAAAAATGATAGCATTTGCGGCCTCGCAGTCCGAATGGTTTATAAGTGAGGGATTTATAGTTTATAGATTTATAGAGAGTGAGTGATTTATGAGTGCAATTTATAAGTTTAAGTGCTATTGTTTAAGTAGATATACCTAATTATTATAGTTTTTATACAAAAACTGGTTGCAGAATTTTGAACTGAAATACAGGACAGAATATAATATTTGAAATTCATTGTAACTGGTTATCACTTAAATGGGTAATAAAAGGAAATTAATACAGTCATCTAATTACGTTCACTCGCTATCTAACAGAAACGCCGATACCAGCGCTCCATTGCCCAAGACAGAACGGCTACTTCTCTCACGAAGACCCCAAGGAATGTGGCAAATTTTACTATTGTGTGGACGGAAAATTCAACATGATCACCTGTCCAGATGGCCTGGTATACAACGACAAGACCGGCATCTGCACGTGGCCTGACGAGGCTAAGAAGAAGGGTTGCGGTGCGGCTGGTAAGATTAAATATCATTGGTTTCTAATTTTTTTTTTTATTGTATAAAAGTGCGATACTAGGTAGGACTAAAGTACTGCCTGAAGTTGCGAGTGGATGTCCATGAGTTGCAGTGACCACTTAACACCAGGTGGCCTGCACGCTCGTTTGCTAGGCCACATGTTTGTTACATTTGCGTACAACTAAATGACATATTTTTCGACCTTTATCTCGATTATTTTTAATCGATTCGGTGCAGATGTCGTTTTAGAACGTTCCAATTTATTATTTTGCATTCCATATACATATGTATTTCTGTCTTAACTTTAGCTGCAAACATACACTTTAGCATTTAGTTTATTTATTTTAACATGTTATTGCCTTTTTGTTGTAACGATATTATTAAGGAATCAAATAGTATTTGCAATTAGAATTAACAATTTCGATGTAGATTTTGTTCAGTCGTAGTTGTTTAAGCTTACTGTATTAATGATATTAGAAAGAAAGACGTAAAATTACTGGCCTCGTGGTCTAATGGTTAGTGAACCTGACTGCTAAACGGGAGGTCGTGGGTTCGATTCTCACCCAGGACAAATGTTTGTGTGATCAGCACAAATATTAGTTACAGACACAGGTCTGGATGTAAAATTATCTATTTATCAGTTGTCTGGTTACCATAGCATAGGCTCTGACTAATTTGGGATCAGATGACTGTGTATGAGTTAAAAAACCTGAGTGAAATGTTCTAATAAACTGCAAAATTCTTTATAGAGGTGTTCCAATTCGACTGTCCGCCCGTAAACGAGACCTTCGGCCTCACCCATCCGCGCTATGCAGACCCTGACGACTGCCAGTTCTTCTATGTGTGCATCAACGGAAATACCCCTCGTCGCTCCGGTTGCAAGCTCGGACAAGCCTTCGATGACGTCCATAAGAAATGCGAATGGGCAAGAAAGGTTCCAGAGTGGTAAGTTCTTTATATCGTAACTGATCTTTATCGACTGGTACAATGTCATTTTTTTAAAAGAGAGAACCAACATCAGCCACTATAAATTTAACGTTAAGCAAGTTAAAAATATATTCTGCCGAGTGAGTGGTTAAAATGCTTTCTTTGGTTTTCAGCGCTGACTGGTATAAGGATCAGCTGACTGACGCGGAGTTGGACGCTCTGGAGAATCCCCCGACCCCCAAGCCAAAGCCCGCTGGGTCCCCCTCGCGCCGCAAGCCCCAACGCCCCAGTAAGGGCAAATCCGTACAAGAAGCAGAGGAGTAGAGCATTTATAGTTAGGTTATTAAATAAAATAAGTTTTATACAACATTGAAGGAACGTGTTTATTTTATTCCTATCATTGTATACTTATCAAAAATTTATACCAATACTTACAAAATAGTGTCATGAAAGTTTGAATCATCTTAATTATCCGTTCATCTTCATTTCATTAAGGCACCGACTATATAAACCACTTAATGTCTTCGCGTGTTTCTTTTGTTTTTTTTTATTGAATAATCAAACGAGTGAAGTAAGTCATCCATATTCAGCATCAGGCAATACCGCAATCCTATCTAAACCCTTTCATAGATGTGTTGTTACTACTACAACCAAGACGGTAGCCTAATATTTTGAGTGCCCCCCAGTAACCTTTGTTCCGAGCAAAATGGTAGCGATGGTATTCTGCCGGTCGACACAACCCGCCACTTGAAAGTCATCTAATAGAAATACTATGGTTCATAATACTAAGATTAATATCTCTATTCAATTAATCATTTATTACGCCTGAAAAAATTGCAGGGAGTAATCATAAGGCGCATTTGAGTTTTGTGTAACGAGTGTATCTGCACCAGTACCATTCGAAGTTCATTACTAAAATACCGATAATATTAATATAAGGTTCATAACAATATTGAATCATTCTCGTTTACTTTCTTTCTTAGTACTAAGTGTACTTGTTAAGAAAGTTCTTAAAAGTTTACTATTATATTTTCGAAACATTATTATAAAACAGCATTCTTTAAATTTTTCTGAATTGACAGTTGCATGGACACAAATTGGTACAATATTAAACGTACATAAAAACATTAAGATACTTTAATTCGGCCTTATTATGATGGTTTACAATCCACACTTACATGTATGTATGTATAACAATTGTAATGATATGCATAGATATTTGATGCTGATTTTAATTTTAATGTTATGATTTTAAGATAAGTTAGAAGGTACTTCAGTTTGCCTCTGGACAAGGATAAAATTTGACATAAAAGTAGATACTTCCAGCTCATGAGCAGTTATCCTCAGGAAGCAATTTGTAGTTGACCATTGGCACAGTGGAACAAAAAAGAAACAAATGAAATTATTATTTTAATAGTTTTATTTTTTATACATAAATCTTTTTCTATTTACATGTCAGTTTTTTGAAAACATATTTACATAGGTCCATCCGGTCAATAAGAGGGGTATAACAAACATATATATTATACTACGGTAACTAATATCACGCTCAAATGATTGGTATTTGGTAACATTAAAATGTAATTAAATTCATAGGTTTCGAGTAAAAATGTAATAACTGAAAAATATAAACTCTTTATAAAATATAGTAAAAGTGAGTATTTTCTCAAATCGAGTGATTATCAATAGAAATAAATAGGAATCGGTGGAATAATTCCATTCTGTGCTGTTTAATTTGACTTAGAAAAAAGTGTTATAAGACGAAAACAAAAAGTATACTGGGGTGTATAAATTTGCTATAAGTTTTATATTAAATTTGATTTATCTTTATAACAAAATTTCAATTTACCCTAATTTTTTGAACAAACTTTCTGTTAATATCGTTGATCGAAATTTTATATTGTTTCAACGATTGCGATCACACACAAATAGAAATTAAAGTAGTTGATTGATAAGTTGCTTTCGTCTTAAAACACCAATTTATCTGCAATTACGCGTGACCGCAGTGAGGGACCAGCTCGGGATCTTCGCACGTCAAGCTCTGGTCGTCGAATACCTTGCCCTCTCCGCAGGCTATCAGTCGTGGGTGGCCCTCCACACAGGTTATCAATCTGTGACAGTCTCCGGGTACGGGGAAACGCGGGAACGGCCAGAACTTAGCTGACTGGGTGTTTGATGGCACTTTTAACGGGCATTTGAAGCCAACGACCGCTGTAAAAAGAAACGACACGTTAGCGTGAAGTATTTATTACTCGCTGTAAACAGTAATGTTTTTGTGTTAGGTTAAGATTATAATCGAGTGGATTGTACTTGTTGTATTATTACAACTGGATTGTAATCGATCGATTTACTTGTTCTGTTAAGAAACAATTCTTTCAAACTATATTCACAAGCATATCAATTTTATATTAGGTTCTGTACCTATATAAGAAACAATTCTTTCAAATTATATTCACAAGCATATTAATTTTATAATAACTAGTTGTATTTAATTTTCATCACTTATTTAAGAATCGTCAATTATTCAGTGTTAATTTGATACTTAAAATAATAAAAGTCGGGAGTTTGGTTTAATGAAACTTGTATTTAAAAAGTGTTTATGTATGTTTCTCAGTTGTCTGGCTATAGCACAGGCTCTGCCTAATTTGATATCAGCTGGCCGTTTGAAAATATATTTAGTTCTTTATTACTTATTATTTAATTAATGAATTCTATTGAATAGAATGCATATATAACGATACGAGTATATGATCCCTGCGCTAAAGTAAGTTTATTCAAGCCGTAAGAACTACTACATAAGAATTACACTTCAGCTAGTAATTAATAATTTGCATCATATATATTACCTTCAGGATTACAGAAGGGTTGTAAAAGGTCAGGCCAGTTGCAGCCGTGGATACGCTCGTCGTACACGAGACCAGGCGTGCAGGGTTCCTGGTGCGGGACACCGAAGGCGCACTTGAAATAGCTAGTGGAGCATTCGTCGCTGTCTGGGTAGATGCCAAACTGGTATTCGCAGCCAGGAGATGAAAGGGGAGTCACTGGAAATTTTTTAAACCTATTGTTATAAAAACTGCCGAAATAGTATTTATATCATATCGACGCGAGTTTTTTTTTACCTTATTTATATCAATTTTTAATGAATACCGAATAAACTTATTTGTGTTTTAAGCTTATGTAAATCCAAATGCATAAATTGTGTTGCTCTCGTATTGTGCATACAGTGTAATATTGAGGATTTGTACTGAAGGACCAGATACTGTAGGCTTAATATTATAGTTGAAGCTATAATATTTAGGTTAATAACTCCTACGCCATTAGGTTTTTGAAAGAGATCATTTTTTAGCGATAAAACCGTAATTTTCTTTATGCGGACTTCCTAATAAGTGGTGTAGAATAAAGAGTATTATTACTATATATTTTAAGTAAAACACTATTAGTTTCATGTTTTTAATTTAATCGAGTATGTTTGATGGCGCTGGACAGATGATAACGCTCACCATTAACATTAATGTGTGCTTACTATCAGACGAAAGCTGCATTGCTTAGGGAATAATGTAATTATATCTGGTCTCAAAATATCGAGAGTTTTTGCATCAGCTTTGTTTCTTCAAGGGCGCTTGAAGCCGATGAACTGATTAATGTTTGACTCGCATTTAGTGTGTAAACAACTTGTAACGAATAAGATAATTTTTTTTTTCTCACAGTCAGCTTTTCTTTCTCCGCAGTCAACAGCCCAGTGGTAATTGCAGTGGTTGTGCACGGCTCCCTTGCCGTCGAACAGCAGGCCATTCTCACACGTCTCCACCGTTAAGGTACCGTTCGTGCAGAGGAAGAACTGGTCGCAGAGCTCTGGATGGGCGTAAGCCTGGAATATGCAAAAGCCAAGTTCTTTAGGCGCGTACTTTTTTGATAACTATTTTCAAATTGAATATACTATGGACACATAAAACGTTTATATCAATCGCAATAGCTTAAATATTTATTTTTTATTTTATTTTATGCCAATTTTTTTGTAGTTTAAGTCTCAATAACTTCGTAACTTTATCAAACCTACCACAATACAATGCATAGTTCCGTAATTTCTCCTTTTCAACATCAACATTTAAATAAGAATCAATTAAGACCTCAAGTTAACAATGCGGTATCACGCATCGGATATGACTTAAAGTAGGTATAATAAAGTCACTTAATCCTACCGGTCTGTTATGAATATTAAGGTTATTTCTACTGCAAAAATAGTTTTGTTTACCTGAACTCCATATTGTTCTGGGCACTGGGGCGCATGTTCGAGGAGGATACCCGCCTGAACTGTAAATAGAAAGGAAATACTTTAAAATATTTTTTCTCTGAATCTGTAATATTTTTTTTTATATTACTAGAGTTGCAAGCTTAATAATTAACAGATGTAGCTTCTGTTTCAAATCACAAAATAAATATTTTTAATCATAATAGTATGTACCTACTCGTTTATAATGTAAATTATAATATTTATATTACATATTATTGATAAATAAAAATTATTTTGATCGTTATGATTTAAATTTATAAAATATCATACATAAAAATATCAACAGTATTAAAACCTTTTTTTGTAAAACGCTTTTATCTTACACTACGCATTCAATATAACTTATTTCAAAACGAGACAAAATATATTTAATCTACGAAATTTGAAAATGCGCCGAAAAGGCCGTTAGTGTGTAAATTTTTGCTAACTTTCGATATTGTAACTACTGTAAAACGTACTGTATAACTGTACAACGAGTCCGATTTCAGACCAGTGATTTTCCGACCTATGGTTAGAATAATTAAAAAATAGTTTACAATCACGCATACTCCTAATTAGTAGAGGTTATGACTTTCAAAAAATAACGCATGTTGAACCGCTACTTGAAGCGTGACCGTTACACAATCTTGAGTAGGATTGGCGGTTGTTAAAACTGATTGTTTCATTAACCTATTAGCAATTCTGTTTCGATTTTGCTACGCGAGGTCACCCCTTTTCTGTTTCAATGTAATGTAGGTTGATAAATAAATATTATATATATATTTTTTATTCATTACAAGGTATTTACGTACACTTAATGAAAGTCAAAAAATCAATGAGTTCATCATATATATTATATAATATACATATATTATACCTATTATAAATATTTTGATGATCATTACATTTTTCACCCAAAATACCTTTGTCTCAATTACACTAATTGTTTAAAAATAGGGAGATAAATGCATCTTGATTTGAATAGAAAGTTTTTATGAACCAACCTCAACGATCGAACCAGCGGCTATGAATCGAGCTCATCTCGGTTCCTAGTGAGTCGTGATACCACGTCACGACTCGCGACGTCGTGGATGTCGGCCATCATACTACTCAGGACTTTTACTTTTGTTTATGATCGTTGTTCTGGCTTGTGTAATATTACTATGACAAAGACGCGTCGAGACCTCTTTTAACTCCGATGTATTATGTATTTGACTGGCCTCGTGGTTTAGTGGTTAGCGCACCTGACTGCTAAACGGGAGGTCGTGGGTTCGATTCCCACCCAGGACAAATGTTTGTGTGATGAGCACGAATATTTG
>DWNH01000795.1:0-13235 GCA_018249895.1 Tiana niger
GTCGCTTCGTATTAGTGAACTCCAGCAGAGATTCGAAGCCATATCCACCGAAACGGTAGACAGTAATTCAGTCACTAAGGTATCACCAACTTTTTCTCCTACCTTTTTATACATAGGTCAAACATACATCTACTTTTTTAAAGAACTTAAAGAAAATTACTTTTTTCTTTTTTATTACGTATTTATTTTATTATTAAAAGCTTTTGTCAGTGACTCTTGTGACTTCTCTAAGTCACAATGGTTAAAGAATGTTACTAGCTATATTGTTTTATGCCTCTCTTACAGTGAATTAATGAACATAGAAAATTGTATTATTGTTATATCATAAATTATGTGAGCTCGCGTAGCAGTGAACCATAAATCACCCAAACACGAAAACAAACGTTCTTCTTCCTAAAACAAAGAAATGAATTTGGGACCCAATAAAAAAGCAGCCAGAACATTTACAAGAACTTGAAAAATCTGTCACAAAAATCAGTGAAGCTTGAAATGTATAACAGGCTTTCATTCGTAATTCTAATGAAGGACAAAAGTGTCAGGATGCTCATTGTGGCAATAAACAATAACCATCCCAACGTCTTGTTTAGAAAACATACCTTATGTCGAATAATAGCCAGTTAAAATCATGAGCCCACCGTGACCGAACACATTGAATTTGTAACAGCAATAAATCACTTTCAAATTACTTGCGCGGACAAAAGACAACATCTTTATATATCTGACAAAGTGATCGAACGACGCACTGAAACGTTACAATAAAGAAATAAGACCGGAACAACCTATTTTATTGAAAAGATATTTCACTAAGCTTAAAAGCTGGAATGTTAAATATTTTATTTACCACCAGTATTTGCAAACCACCAACAAGCAATTAGCTAGCGTGGTGAAATATGTATTTATGACTATATCTTTTAATCTCTTATATGAGATCTGCGTCTTACAGAGGGACAGTTATAGGGTAGGTATTGGGTTGATAATGACGATGATTACAAACAATCATAAACTATCTTTTACATCTCTTTCATTGTGCGCATAGGGCTCTGTCCAGGGTCAAGAGCCGCGCGCTTGTCGTCCGTCTTGGTAAGCATTACCTACAGGCTCGACCTAAGACAAGCTGCTGTTTCTATAATCACCACTCAGAAGTTGGCTGTTGGTAATCTTACCACAATGCTATAGATCCATGTAGCGCTCTGAGCAGTAGGTAGGTACCTGTACTGCACTGTGGCGACACTAAGACTGCTTCTCTCCCTCAATGAATCCGCGATATTTTAGGAAATTCATAAAAACTATTGATGTAAACATCAAAAGTTTAAAAGTTATAGGTACATATTTGTAACTATTGTAACAATGACGATTTTTAAAATCAATTATATTTCTAAGTAGGTACTTAAAATCACAAGATATAAAATAAGTGTTTTTAAAATAATGTAGACATAGTTGGCTTGTGAATTAGGTATAGTTAACAGTCTCTATTTTTTCCTACCTATGTAGGTAGGTATATATGATGATGATGACACAGCATTGCTATTTGTAGGGCACAAAATGGTCGCCTTATATAATTGTCTGCTCGCATCTGTACTTTCCTTGGCGAATGTAATAATTACCTACTACACACAATATACACATTATAATAAGCTTTCCGTTAGAAATGTGGTCCCCCGGGGACTGTGGCCAGCAAGGAACGAAAGACAAAATAAAGACGTTTGTATGAATCCAAGATGCTCATAATTCATAATCTATACCTGATGTAGCACTTTCGACAGATGCATCTGAATTATATTATATTTGTCCGTTTGCGTCAAATTATCAAAGTAAAACTACTTTTCTAGATTTTTACATTACCGTGATGCGAAATAGGTAAGTGATCGCTAGCACTAAGTGATTACGTAATTCTTGCTAAACATGATTACCATAATTAGTTATTATGTTTAACTAGTTATAAGGATATGTAACAACAAATAAATTATAAAAAACTAAATCTAGGTAGTTGTTTGTTTTATGAACAACGTTCGATGTCATAATATGCAACATCAATAAGTGAAGTGACCAAATAAATAGCATTGCTACAGATCTCAGGCTTATAACAGACAGCTGAACGTATTTAATAATGTAGAGATAGCATTTTTGACAAATCGTTGCAACAAAGCGAGTTGGGTCGGAGCGGCTTGCTCATTATAAATCAACACAGCTGATTTTATCTCGTTTCTAATCATAACTATTAACCGGCTACAAGAAAGCTCGTGCCCAACTTATTGTTTTTTAACTTGCTTTGTTATTTTAGATGGTAAGATTTGATGTAGAGTTTGAGTAAATAAGTAGATGCCTACTTATCGATGCAGTTATTAATGAGTTATGTGCTAAGTTTAAACCCAGACCTACGGAAAAAGAAAGCTCAAATTTTACAGAAAGCCGAGATTTTACAGAAAGCCGAAATTCTAAGGGTAAGTAAGTATTTGTGCCTGTCGCTCGGAAGTAACCGCGGAAGCGCCTACCTAAATTTAGGTAAAACCAATTTACTTGCAGTTAACAATTATTAATAACAACAATTTACTATAAGTGAAGGATATTAAAACGAAAAGTGCAAGACGTCTATAGGCGATTGCGATGCATATTTACTATACAATAATTCACCATGATACGATCCCGTCTATAATTATATCCATATTTGTTACCAATACCTACATACATATTTCTGGGTATCGACGAGTCCCGCATTGTAACTTTAACGATCTGTCCGTGCACTCCATCAACGACCAATTAATAAAAATTACCTCTTACATAGAACTATTAACGTCCAACCGTGCGCCACGCCGATAAACTGATCCAAATCATCTCATAGAGCGATAATAAATTAATTGTTTTATTATGTCACAAGCAAGTCGCGATAAAAAACTAACAGACGGCTGTACAATTGAGACATCCCGCTATCTCCTTTATTAGACACGTGGAGTATTTCTGAAACGGTCATTGGGTGATTAAAGCAATCGAAAAATCAAAATGGCTGCGGTTAAAAAAATTTCTTACCCCAGCGTGAGTTTTATGCTAATGAAGCCCAAAAACAAACATTGTTACAAGGCAAATGTGTAACATACAATAAAAATAAATTAAATAATAAAGAGAATCGTTAAAATGAAAGAAATGTCCGTAATTTATCCACGAGTCACCTTTTAAGCATTCCGTGGATACCTTCGCGGCGGGGTCCCGCCCGCTCCAGACGCGATCTCCGAATAAAAAGG
Organism: Tiana niger; assembly: GCA_018249895.1. Lineage (NCBI taxonomy): Eukaryota > Metazoa > Arthropoda > Insecta > Lepidoptera > Hesperiidae > Tiana > Tiana niger. The sequence continues at coordinate 3,237 of DWNH01000795.1, forward strand.
CGCCACAAAAAGACGTATTCAATAAGCCATCCGCCATTAGGAACGTAATCGATGAGATAAATTAATAATAATCATCGGATTTGAAGAGATGTGGAGAAATCTATAAATATCAACCAATAGGTATTGCTCTTGAATCGTGAATTAAATTCTGTAAGATAATTTTGTATATTATGTAAAAATATACTATAAATATAGCTAGTATTAGTAACTAGGGATTTTATTATCAGTTCAAAAACGGATATCTGATAAAAACGGATGAGGCCAGGTATTAATTAATATTTACGAAAGCGTAACTGCTAACCTTATTAAAAGCCCGCCTATTTCAGAATTCATTAAGGACGCGAACACCACGGGAGGCCTACGCATATCTGACTGGCGCCAGACGAGTCACATTCTACGGCCAAACTCCCATTCACACTCGGTGTGACAAGGCGCAAGTACTATTGAATATCGGATCTTATTTAATCATAAAAATAGTGTCTGCACATAAAACACTCGTATATTCATTTATAATAATTATTTTTAGTATGAAGATCTATTCTATATAACGCCATTAAAAATCCTTACTTCTCCTTTTCTATCCCTAAAAATCCACACAAGGGAATGGTTATTTAGAAATAGTACTTACAATAGTTTCACCAGCGTGTTAATCTACACTAGCAATAGAAAGTAGAATTAAAAGACTCATAATAGTTGCTATATTACATATCACACACATTTATTCGTACACTGCTACAAATTTTTAGATAAAAAAAAATACAGACGAATTGAGAACCTCCTCCTTTTTTAAAGTAAGTTAAAAATTGTGATATTACGGCACTATGCTAGTAATGCCATATAATAATAGAAGGGAACCAATATCGAGACACAGAGACTCGTAGACACATTTTTGCGATAGCAAGCAAGTGCTCTAACGGCCGAAATTAATAATCGATTTCGCTCTTTTTTTGGTGTCAAGATTGCCAATTCCATCCATTTTAATGGTAACAGAGTGCCATTAACAAATATGTAGTGATAACAGATAGCAGATCAATCTATAGATTGCGTATAACGTTAGATTCATATCAATCTCAAACTGTAGATACAATAATAAATTCGGGCGTAAATATGGCTTCACGCATTGTAGAGTTCCCCCAGATTATACTATAAGGCAGTATAGAGCACACAGTCATGGTAGGTGTATGCTACAAGCGATACACTGTGATTTAGTACCTTTAATAATATTATACAAGGCGTATAATAACCGATTAGAGTTTTTTCCAATAGTATTATGAATGTGTTATCCATTTAAGGTTACTATTTATACATCTATGTAGACCTAAAAATTTAGTGACCGTAGTTTGTTGTATATTTTCGTCCTTTTAGTTAATTTTTAAAGGGTTTGAAGCACCTATGCGCTTACCAAAATTCGTTGTTTTCTTTAGATTAATAGAGAAGTTAATGAAACTCGATCAGTTTATAATACCTATTCAGTTTCTTATTACACTTTCATAGTGACTTTTATAGAATTGTAGAAGCATCTTGTGATCAGTGATATATGTAAATCGTCATAAAAATAAAACAGTTATATGAAAAATATGGCATTTTGTTTAAATTGCGTCAGGAGCAGAGGATATATGAGCGAATATTTATGAAGAACATAGAATTAACCAGATGGAGTATTACACTACTCATTTTATGTAATAAATTTTTATTATTATTATTATTAAATTAATAATACAGCCATCATTACATTTCTTAATTTAATTTAGCAAAAATGTGGAATTTGTTTAAATAAAAAACAATGTTCATCCTGTTTCTTAATTTTATTGGTAAATTCACATTCAAATAATAAGACCATTTTTGTGAGAGATGTTACAATATGGGATTTCTACTGACAAAATTTTGTTATTTATTTATTTAATATGATACTGTATCGGTACTTCACAATGACTAATCTACTACCAATAGCTACATCAATTTTAGAGTGCGTAAATGCTTCAAAATTTCAGTGTTAGGGTAGCGAGACACGAAACAGTCAAGAGTAGACAAAACACAGTCATCCGTAAACAAATTCGCGATACAGATCGAACACCGAAAAATATTTCTAATATTAATCAACTACATTCACATAATCATTACTGAAAAAATGATAAAACGCGTGCAAGTCACGATTGGAACCGACGCACATGAAACGTGTTCCACAATTTACGCTAATTGAGAACTTCATTACCGTTCGCGACCACCGGTCAGCGCCGCGGGGCGGAGCGCCCGCGATATAACTATATAAACGATATTTAGAAACACGCTGCGGCCGCGGGCTGCGCACCTGAGATTCAGCGCCCGCGCCGCCGCCCGCACACACGTCTCTGTCGCACCGCTCTCTCCATACATCACATTACAACTATCGTTAAATAGTAACGGCTCAATTTCAGTCCGACTCTCAGATTACGAGTAAATAATAATAATACATTAATCTAATACGTCGCACGTCGATTCGGTGCAAATTGGTGAAGGTGGCGCATCTATCGAAAAAAATACGAGCACGGGCGGTCGATACTATGAGTATATTGGACATCACCGGCGGCCGATTATACCGGCGAGGTGTCGGTAAAGAGGAATATAGATTTAGTGTTCGACGAGCGAGATGTCAAAGGGTGTGTGGCGCGGTGCGAGATGGCAGGCGAGGGGAGGTGCTTAGGAGTCCCACCAGTCGGTGCCGCCTCCGCCCCCACCACCGCCGCCGCCGCCATACGAGCCGCCGTAGTTGCCGCCGTACGACCCGCCGCCGCCGCCGTAGCCAAATCCTGCACAAATGCCGCTATTAATAGTTTTCATGCACAAATAGTAGCTTATTTTATACACAAAATAAACCAGTTTTATACCTAGTAGTTTTAACAAAATAAGTCCACTGAAGAACCGAAGCAAAGCCACAATCTTATACTTGATAGTATAAAGGCCAACCTGAAGTTGTATTGTAGTACTACAAATAGTTGTATGTCTATGAACTGTATAAACACTTAAATCAAATGCCCTGCCAGTCCACTTGCAAAACTTCCTTAATATAAAAAAATTACTGGCTTGCCATACAAAGGGTTCGAATTTAAGTGATAAATTTAGATATGCACCCGCACGTATATGTTAGTGCACGTGTCTTATGCTATGAATGCGAGGAAGTGCTTTATAAAGGCAAACCAGATCCAATAGAAGCGGGTCCGGCGGAGCGCGGCGGTTCACGCGGCTGCATAGGGAAGCTTATGCTTTAAGTGCGTTAAAAAACATTGTAGCAAACCGGATCCAATAGAAGCGGGTCCAGCGGAGCGCGGCGGTTGACGCGGCTGCGTACGGAAGTCTCGCGCGCCGAAGCCGCTGCCGCCGCCGCTGTAGCGTCCGCCGCCCGAGCGACTGCCAGCTCGCCGCCCACCGCCGCCCAGCCGCCCGTCCGCCGCCGTGCTTGTTAGCCACCTAAACACACGATTGCAAGGATTGCCAGCGTCTATGTTCCCAGAGCGATAAAGTTTAATTTTTTTCAAAGCTAGAGTGGATAGGCTGTTTTCATTTAAGCTCTTGGCCTCAACCAACAGATCAATGAAATTGCATGTGAGGCATATGCCATCAAAGAAACACGTAACCTTTGTTTGACTAAGATATACTAGAAATCTCTACTAAGTAAACACTTACTCAGGCACTTCCTGCTTGGCCTCGACCAATAGCTCTATGAGATCACGCGCGAGGCCACGGTTGGAGTCATTGAAGAAGGACGTGGCCACGCCCAGGTTGCCCATACGGCCGGTACGACCGATACGGTGCACGTACTCCTCCACGTCGGAAGGTAGATCGAAGTTGATCACGTGTCGCACGTGGGGGATGTCTAGACCTGTTACAGACAATAAAATCCTTAGCTTTTATTAATGTACTATGAAATCTGTTCAGCTGTTAAAAGTTATACATAGTGTGGGCTGAATTTTTCGTTTACAATATATGTATATCAGTTTCATGAATGTTATATTACAATGATTCAAGATATACTCGATTATATTATACTGTTTAGTAGGTAGTATTGATAACATTCAATATTTGCAAACATCATTTATTTAGACACATTAACGAAATATACAATGTCACACTTGGTTAACTCTTCAACCCTCAATCGTGTTACTTTCATAAAATGGATCGTAAAATAAATAATGAACGCAAACCTCTAGCGGCAACTGCAGTGGCCACGAGTATGGGCGTCTGTCCAGAACGGAATCTACGGAGGGCTTCTTCACGCTCGCGCTGCGACCGGTCGCCGTGGATCGACGTCACTGGATACCCTTCCGTGTCTAGATATTCTTCTAGCTGATCGGCTCCTATATGTAAGTAATGGAGAAAATACACCAAAAATTATTAGCATCCATATTCTTGGCAGAAATTTTATACAATATAATAAAAAACCTTTAATTCTGATTTATTGCAATTTACGGCAGACAAATATATGTCACTAATTATTTTAACTTGTTTGTATATACATACTTGACTGCAAAATTTTTAATGAAATATGATTTTAAACAGACTATGAATGTATCATAACCATTCTTTCCATAATTAAATATTTACTATAAAACATATATTCACTACATGCACATTACTAGACTCATGTAACAAGATAATTCATAAATTAAAATCATTCATACCCTTCTTAGTTTCAACAAACACCAGCGTCAATTGATCTTCTTCGGGGCGCGAACGCTGCAGGAGGTTGGAGGCATTCAGCAGATCCAACAAGAATGAACGTTTATGTGATTCTTCCACCCAAACAACCTATAAATAACATATATACATTTAATGCCTTCAAACAAAATTCACTTATCCTTTACAAGTTCACCAAACAATATCATTATTTCATACTCTTTTCTATTTCCTATGTACTGTAAATGACATAATTAAGATAGACAGGAAATTTTAAAGCTGTTTGCTCAGAAGCAGAGTCCACTTCCAACTGCATGGCACATATCTCGTTTCAGATTATTTGTTATGGAAAACTCTCAGTCATGCAAATTTCTTTCGCTCAAAAACAAGTGATTTAATTTTTGATACTTCAATTATACGAGATCCATGCTAGGATGGAACTTATAACTGGAGTCCACATTGAAGCCACTAAGCTATCACGGCTCTCAATCAACTAATAGATATCATAAATTACACTGAAGATATCAATTAATCGATCTATATCAACTACTACCCAAAAGAAAACCTCAAAACCTCAAACCTACTAAACAACCCCAACCAAATAGTGCAGAAGCCAATTTTTGCCACATCACAGCAATAAAATTGCTTCTCTTACCTCAATATGTCTATCTACGACGGACCCACAGTAACGTATACACAATTACCAAGTCAATCTAAAATACCTTCTGAGTGATATTCTCAGACGTGGAGCCGACGCGACCCACAGCCAAGAACACGTAATTAAACAGAAAGTCCTGCGCGAGCACTTGGATCTGTTTGGGGAAGGTGGCCGAGAACATGAGTGTCTGACGGTCGCCAGTCTTCGGCATAGTGTGGCCTTCGACAATCTTGCGGATCTGCGGTTCGAAACCCATGTCGAGCATCCGGTCGGCCTCGTCTAGGACTAAATGGCGACAGTGGTCGAGAGCAACACGGCCGCGGATCAGCATGTCCACGAGGCGCCCAGGCGTGGCCACTAAGAGGTGACAGCCGCGCTCTAGTTCGCGGAACTGTTCGTTTATCGGGGATCCGCCGTATCTGTGTAGGAAAATTTTGTAAGTGTAATTTAAGTTGGAGACATAATAAAGTTGATTAACATAAAGCGACAACGAAAGGTAAAGTAAAGTAAAGTATAGTATACTTACACGACACACGGTCTAACTCGGGAGCGATAGGCGAATTTTCTAGCCTCATCGTAAATCTGAGTAGCGAGCTCGCGCGTCGGCGCTAATACCAAGCCAAGCGGGTACTGCTTGCGTCGGTTGTATGGCCTGCGTCAACAATAACAATTTTTGTATCAACCATTTTTAAAGTTAACTTAAAAGTGAATCCGTTACTCGAAATGTTAATTCCGTTAATTGACGATTAATGGATTACCGGTCTTGTGTCCAGCTCTGTCACTCACCCCATATGTTTGACGGGCCCCGCTTCATACATCTGGTTGAGGATAGGCACAAGGAAGGCGGCCGTCTTCCCGGAGCCAGTCTGAGCGCACGCCATAACGTCTCTGTGGCCCAGGACTATGGGGATGGCGTACTTCTGCACCGGCGTGGGCTTGTCGTAGCGTGCGAGCGCTATGTTCGAACGCATTATTTCCGTCAGGTTAACGTCCTCGAACTGTAACAAAAATCGGGAGGAATTAAAATCACGTTTATTATTAAATCTGTAATAATCTTACTTAGTATTAATTATAGAATAATTACTTCTATTGCAGACCAGATTTTGAAATTCTGTATTTTAGTTTGCAATCATTTTTGTGGAATTAAAATTAGATATGATATCAGTGTTCCATTCTAGTGTGTTGATTTTTATACTCAGCCTTTTGTCTATTTTTAATGAAGTAGATGTTTTTTAAGAGATATTAGTACTCCATACATTTGATAACTTACGCTTGTAATGAAGTCCGGTACGCGGTCGCCGCTGGCCTCAACCGGTATATCCTCATACTTTGAGAAGTTGATACCGGTGTTACCAGTGCCAAACAGCTCCAACTCCTGCCGCTCGTCGCGAGGTAGCGGGATCGTCCAATCATTCTAACCCATAAATAAAAGACACTCGTTATTTATATAAACTTTTGAATTACATTTATTTTAACCTTTTTCATAACACAATGTAGTCATGGCTACACTAATTGCAATTATTACATTCCGTACGTTAAGTTCATGTATGTAAACTTGTACTTAAGTCAAGCTGTCAGCTTCTTATTTAGTTTAGTTTTGAGGCCCTCCCGCTATACTTTGCAGATGTCTTTCTTAAAGTATGAAAAAAAATAATGAATATGTGTTTAAGTAGGATAGTCCAGGAGTAACTACTGCAGCCGAAGAAAAAAAAGCGTAAAAGGGGTTATTATTGTAATTATAATTACAAACAGTTACAAAGCAATTTCTTACAATCAACTTCTGACTAAATAAACGATATAAGCAGATATAACCGCCACACTCACCTCGTCCCTGCGAGAGCTCGAGCGTCGCACGTCATCGGAGGCCCAGCGTGAGGTGCCGCGGTCCTCGGCGCGCGGTTCAGGCTCCTTCCAGCGGTCGTTGCGCGGCGCCGGCGGCTCGAAGTCCTCATCGCGTCGCACGTCGCGCGGCGGTGCGCCCACTCCGCCACCCCCGCTCCCGCCGCCGCCTGCAGGCCGTCCGCCGCGGTCTCCGCCACGTTCGCCCCACCGATCCGACTCGGCCCAACGCTCTGAATCTCCATTTTGGTATCCTGAATCACGACCTGCGGCAATGTTGCAGCGTTTTCACAATTGGACGATTTAATTCAATAATTGGTGCTCCTAAACTGGCTACATTTTCAATGCAATGCTTTGCTGCAATACTGTAAGCTGATAGCTAGATAGCAATATAACGAAATATGAAGCAATATATTTCAGATTGTCCTGTTAACATTAATTATTTATGGACAAACGTATTTTTAGATATATTGCTCCCCGAAGATACTTATAAGTTTACGTATATTTCAGATTAAATAAACAGAATATAATATGTTATTTATAAAATATCCCAACATAATCAATAGTTTTTAGTATATCATCAAAACTACGGATTTTGACGCATTTTAACGACATTTTCGAGGATTGTAGAGTGTACTCTCTTAACTTACCGTATGAGCTTTATTTGATTTCAATATCTCAAACGGTTTTAGTTTTAACCCTTGGCGTACGTATCTTAAGGGCTATACTTTAAAAATAATGACGTTATACGAACTTTCTTTGTATAAATTATATTTACTTTAAAACTTTCTTAAACTTGTGAATAATATTGTACTTTTTGATAATATTGTATTTCATTTCATCTATTCTAGCACAATTTCATTTCCAGATGAACTTGACCCAAGTGAGCAGAATGAAACCCACGCCCAGCAATAAAATATATTACAAAAGTATAGGTATAATATGCAACTATTTAGCTAAAAGAATAGCTAGTAGAATTGAAAATTGTTCAAAAACAATATATAATACATTACGTTTTACACAAAAGAACAATATTGCAGCAATATATTGCACAGAAAATATTGGCATGTGCACCACAGCAGTGTTTGGACCAGCAATTTCAAAGGTAGGTAATTTTTGATACTTGTTACACTATACCTATTTGTGGCTGCGAACCGGACTCCCTGGACTGCTGGGTTTCTGTTGAAAGGGAGTGATAGCCAGGGTAATTACAAGGACATGAGCATTTTAACTTTCGTCCTCTTAAACATTTATCAGTTTATTTTTTGTATTAAATTAATAAGCTGCCATAGTCACAGCATATACACATTATACTGATCTTAATTACACCAGATTTATAGACAGCCAACTAATACTAGAAACTTAAAACTAGACTTCTTAAAACACAACATCTATAAGCAAAACACAATTGATTGATAATAATGTTAATATTGTTATGTGACTCTAGTTTACACTATCAATATTATATTCCTATGAAGTAAAATATACAATTTATTATAAGCAATAAGAATTTAGTGAAGCAAAATTAATCAATTTAATATTTATTCAAGTTTTTTGTACTAACCATAACCAAAACTAATTTTCGAATATTTGAAGAACATGTTACACAAAACAAGACCATAAATTAATTAGCGTTAAACTGTGTATACTGTTTTTTAGGTGCTGGTAAGTTGCCACCCGGGGGAGTACAACCAAAGCAATTTATTGTGTTTCCGAAGAAGGTGAAGGCATCTTATTCCTCAGAAATGGAATGCATTTGTTTGTAATCTCAGGTAGGTTTAAGGTATTGCCTGAAATTGCATATGGTTGTCCATGGGTTGCATTGACCATTTAACACCAGTTAGCCTAGCATTCATTTGCTACTATTATTCAATGAAAAAAAAAGTACTTATTCCTAACGCTAACCTCACCTGTGCTTATTAAGAACATATTCCTGTGTGTGTCTGTGTTATCTAACTCTTGATTTTATAATCTCATAGAAGTTTTTGATTAACACTGCAGTAACCATCTAACTTAAGTTGTTTGATTTACTTCTGCTCTATATGACAGTCAAAGTAAGATCTGACAAGCCCCATTTAACATGAAGTTTACTGGACATTTATCCTTCCATAATTGTAAACAATAACAAATCTTTGTTACAAATTATACCTCTGCCATAAAATGGTAAATAGGCATTTCCGCTTGCAGCCTATCTATTTGTAGACACATAAATTGCATCAGTAATCGTACCCTTGGGTTTATACGACCCAATGGCACATTTGTATGCAGGTTATCTAGACTGCAGCCTATTGACTTGAATTAATACATAATAAGGTTCTCGGTGTTGTTTCTCAAAGTTAGAAAAATCAGTTAGCACACATTACAATATATGGTACATTACATTATACGGTGTGGCGGCTTACCGCGGTCCCTGCGCGGGTATCGCGTATCGTAGCCACGATCGTAATCACGGTCGCGGTCACGGTCGCGGTCGTCGCGCCGACCACCACGGTCGTAGCCCCTAGAGTTGCTTCCGAATGATGAACGAGTGTCCTTCGACTCGCTGGGACGACTGTCTAAGCTAGAACGCTTAGACTCTTCTCCTGTAAATTAACATAAATCCTTTGGTAATATCTAAAATTTTGTGAATTGTATGCATTACAATGCTGCAGTAGAACTGATTGCAACCATGAGGATGCTACATAAAAATAATGTAATAGCTTCTCCTAATTTTCCACATTTGGTCCAAGGACCTTCTCCAGCGTACATAAATATAAATAAATAAATAAATATCTTGGGACAACCTCACACACGGTCATCTGATCCCAAATTAGGCAACTAGGCCTGTGCTATGGTAACCAGACAACTGATAA
>DWNH01000796.1:0-13235 GCA_018249895.1 Tiana niger
ATGATATTACTTACTTCATCATTTTAGTTCTATTGAGTGAAGTTTTATACACTTTATTAACCTACACTTAGTTATTTTTTTACAATGTGTACTATTATATTGGATTAAATAACGGCAGATAGAAAAATATTTTAGAGATAAAGATCTAGTATAAAAATGAAATTTATTTCACCACGTTTTTCAAAATTTTCATATTTGTATAATAAGTATTAAACAGTTTTGCGCAATTAAATTCGAATGTATATTTTGTAACTTATAAATAACTACATAAAACTTTAAAGTATAAGAAATGATTAGAGAAAAGAAAATGTTCTTGATACTGGGGTAAGTTATTTTTTTTATATCTATAAGATAGGTACTCATAGTATAGTTTAAAACTAAGTAGCGAAACGATTTTTAACACAATCTATGCAAAATCCTTCAATTTTCAGATGCGAATAAATAAATAATTAACCTTAGGCATGTCCTTTACTATGATATAGTCGGTAACCTTAAAAAATATTTATACATTATGAAATATTGCTAATAAAATGGGAATTACGTTTTTTGTATTATATAAGTTACCTTATAGCACAGATTTCCAAAGTGGTCGATATCGACATAAATGAAAACCGCAAAGTTTTCAAAAAATTGATAAGTATTTTGTGTCAATAGGAAAAAAACTAGATAGGATTTTTGTAGTAATTTGGCTACGGGGGTCTGAGGTATCAGTTCATGATGGAAAAGGGATCTCTTGCCCAAAATTGTTTAGGAATCCCAGCCTTAGACCATAGATTCTCAACAGGAATGGTACCTACAGTACGTCCTAGTGGGGGTTGTTGTTTTTCATTGGTGGACATGAAGACCATGATGCAACTAGAGAGCCTTGAGTGTCGAGACCAATATGGGCGGTAACGTCCAAAAAGAGTCTGTGACTCTTTGCCCATGTTATCTAATAGTAACTAAAGACCAAAAAAATTTGAATCTGAAGTTTGTTTTTTATTTTTCATATTTTTTTATATAAAAGAAATACTTATGCAATGGAGCCATTGGTGATTTTCGTCTGGAAAAATAACAGGGTTTTTAAAAAACATTGTATTTTATAAGGACCTGCTTTTAATGTATAGGTGTTTAAATCAAAGCGAGGAAATACATGCACGCAAGTTCTGAATAAAACGCACCAAGTATATTAACGCCCGAAATTAGTATTGTATCCACAGTTTGAGATTGACATCAATCTGATGTTATACGCAATCTGTAGATCAATCTGCTATGTGTTGTATTACCACATTATACAAGAATAGATAGATAGTTAAAAATATCGCGTAGCTCATACCAAATCAAGATTTAAGATTATAATTATTTACACAAGAACGGGTAGAACGATCTTACAGTACCTAACATTTACTTTAATACATATTTACCTTCAACGGTGTATAAAATTAAAAAATATTAAATCAAAATGAATAAAATCACTAACGACGCTCTTTAATATCATTGAAAATCCGTTTAGGGCTCTTACCTCACAAGACGCTATATGGCGACATCGCCGGCTACGTATCAAACAATTCATAACTATTGAAATTTATGGCAGTTAACTCACATGGCGACGGTTTGGCAATCGCCGTTTTCTTCATTGTGTAAACATGTTTAACACATTTTATAGGTGCTAGGCTGCCCAGAGAAGTACCACCGCCACACCCAAATCTACCGTGAAGCAATTTATTGCGTTTCGGAAAGAGGGTGTGGATGCCGGAGTTCAATAAATACGAGGCGACCATCTTAGTCCTCAGAAGTAGCAAGGCATCTATTTGCGATTTCAGGTAGGACTAAGGTATTGAAGTTGCAACTGGATGTCCATGGGTTGCAGTGACCACTTAAGATCAGGTGGCCTGCACGCTCGTTTGCTACTTATATTCAATAATAAAAAAGGCTAACATCTAAACTACATACATACCGAAAAAAACAAATATTTTGAAGTATCTAGCGACATTAAATTATAAATGACGTATAATTAAAAGCAAAGAAGGATTTTCATTGGCATCAATCAAGCAAATATTAATAAGTTCCGTAGCCATTTTTATCTACTGTTATCTACTATCTACTACATAATATATGTTGACTTGTTGAGATATTGTAGGTGCGTGCGTAGATAGATAGCCGATCAATATAACAGGAAAATGGTTACGGTATCCTTTGGTTATTTAAGTACCTCATCTTGTTATTTTCCAATACATATTTTTAACAATTACACTAATACATAATTACTTTTTGATTATTAGAATTATGATTTTTTGTTACTAATTATGTATCTATACTTGAATAACACAAGTATCTTCTTAATTGTATGAAAAAATCGTGATCTGACGCAAAGCAAAATAAGATGGCGTAGGATTATTAAAATAGACATGATGACTAACTAGGTCGTTATTGGGATTTGAATTTAAAAAAGTATGTAACTAAAGTTAGAAAGAAATCTGTGCACTTATTTTGTTTTTGCATTGAATGTAAGAGTATTTTGGCTGGTAAAGTTTTATTAAAAGTCTTTGGCTGTCCATTATTATTTTGAAATAATAACAAATGTCTTTTCTACCTATTCCTGTATCTGGTACAGGAAAACGGTCAACCTTTGAATGTTAACAAACTACAAGACTTTCGACAAGGTTTACCCGGTAAGATTCTACTGATAGATTCACGGCTACATGTCTAACAATAGGAAACCTTCAACAAATTCCAACTTACGACCGCGCTCGACGTTTATTTTTTCTTTCTCAATTCCGTTCGATTACGATGTAACTATGTACCTACACAAGCTAGGTGGTTGCTTCGCAGGCCGGAGAAGTACGTACCACCTCTATTCTATCGGTTTTGTGTCTCGGAATAAGGGTATGGATCTCGGAATACACAAAATACGAGTTAATTGTCTTAGTCCTCAGGAGTAGCAACGCATTATTTAACTGTCAGGGTTATTACATTTATGTCTATGGGTTGCATATACTACTCAATCGAATCGAATCGATCGAATAAAAAAAAATGCTAACGAGTACGCGACCCCACGTGAAAATGATAAAGTTCACATTTTACGTCATATAGGTATATCTTCTTAATCGAAAAGATAACAATAGGATAGGAATTGAAACTAAAACTTAAACATCTTTTCAGCGTAGTTGGAGCAATAATAGCCCCAGCGGTTGCTTTGCGACCAGCGCTTCTGCTCACGCCGTATCTAGAAGAAAACCGGCTGAACGAGGCAAGAAACCAATCTCTGGTCAACCCCCTTCAGTTCCTCAATGTGACCAGTTACTCCGGTTTCTTTACAGTAGATAAGACGTACAACTCAAATGTATTCTTCTGGTACTTCCCAGTAGCGAATAAAGTGGTGGAAGATACGCCATGGATTATTTGGCTTCAAGGTGGACCAGGGGGCTCCAGTCTCGTGGGGCTTTTTGACGAAATGGGACCCTTCGAATACGATAATGGTGCATTGAAATGTACGTTGCATTGCTTCTTTGTGTACAATATTCTTAATAACTAATTAGTTCAAAATTGTTACGATCTTCATTATTTTCGTTCTGCCGTGTACCTATGTTCATAAAATATAATAAGCGCAACTGTTGGTTTAATCGATTAAAATGTACCGTAGATTATCCGCTAAGTTACTGTTAAAATACCGTGTACACAACAGTGCGTAATACAATAGATACGGTAGCACTAAAATTAAAATTATGAACAAGTCAAGCTAATATAAAGCGTGTAAAATAGAACTTTTTGTTTGTAGACATTAAAGAATCATAAAAATTTAACTACGTAGACATTTTAACTAAAAAGGAAGGTGTGTCTGAAAAACAGTACTGCATGGGGTCATGATTCCATGTCAGATAATGCTGAGACACCTTTGGCCCATAAGTTAAGTATTTTTAATAATTGAACTTTTTTTAAATTTTGTTTTTTTTATTTTAATTGTTTTTTTTTTGTTGTCTTATTGGGAATGTTTTTATTTTTTCTCTTTTGTGTTTTGTATATTTGTGTTGTGAACAATTTATATTTGCAACATTGTATATCTTTTGTGTATTTTATATTTTTGTATGTTTTCCTTATGTGGCAATAAATGAATTATTATCATTATTTTTAAATGTTTTGGTACAACTTATATTTATTATACTATCCTTTCAGTTCGTGACACGTCATGGTGGAACCAGTTCTCTATGCTCTTCATAGACAATCCGGTGGGAGCCGGGTTTAGCTTCACCGACCATCTTAACGGGCTGCCCCGTGATATGGAAACGGTGAGAAATAAAGTGCAACTTTTTATTTATCTGCCATAGGTTCTCAAGCTCAATAACTAACTCCAATACGTACAAAAATAAAACTAATCGAATAAGACAAATTTATTGTAAATACATAATAATATACTCTAGTGTACCTATTATTTTTATATAAACCAATCAAACCTTATTAAAAATTTTCTAGTAATATAGTCTATGCTACAGAGATTAAATCACTTGTCCGTTCATCTAATCTTGTTTTATGACGTAATTTTTTTATAAAAACATAAGAACCATTGTTTGTAAGTATTTACACAATACTTATATACACAAGACGTATAGACAATAAGAGGAAAGTCTTAGACGAAGGTGAGACAATGTAACTACTGAATAATCCCTCTTTTGTTATCCGCGTTGTTTTATTATTATTGTTATTGATTTTCCACTAAAAATGTCCTTAATAAAACCATGGTTGATGAGGTTACACTTGACATATAATTCGTAAATATTCGTAAAGACGAGTCCAAAACAATCTAGCAAAGATTATATTTGACGACCTGTGTGAATTCTTAAAGACAAATTCAAGACAATCTAGCAGAGATTGTATTGTGTAGTGCTCAAGTCGGTCCACCATTCAAAGAACCCTAGGTTCAAAGTTTCCATGATGAATGACAATTCTGTTCCCGGTCTGGGTATTACTATAATTGTCTTTGTGTGTGTCCATGGTACCCACGACACAGGGACTCCTATTACTGAGCTATGAGTGTAAAGCGCCATTTGTCATCTGTTTTCAGTACGGAAGCCACTTGTTCAGTACAGTGCAACAGTTTCTGAAGCTGTTCCCGGAGTTACGCAAGGCGCCCCTGTACATCGCCGGCAGCTCGTACGCCGGCCGCTACGTGCCTACGTTGGCGACGAAGATCAATGAACACAGTAGCAGTGATATTAATTTGCAAGTACGACATTTTATTACATATTAAATTAGTATTACTAAATAAAATATAAGCGAAGATATGATTTATTTCGTTGGTAAAAAGGTGTAGTTGCTGTGCTGTGTAAGCTTAATACAGTTCTTTTAACCTTTAGTATTGAGATTCATGGATGCATTGTAGGTATTATTATAAAGATCTATGTAATATGAACTGTTTGCAGAATTTCGTTCTGTTAAATCAAGAATCTATATATTATTTATAACATGTTTCACCAAGCTGTCTCAATTTTCTTGTATAAATCGCTTCTGATAATTCGTTTTTCGTATGTTTCGATTTAAACACTAATACTTAACACAGTAATTCTAATTAAAACAATTAGAATTACTTCTATTTATTAAACGGAATATTTAAACATTTTGAGACGTCGGACTTAATTGAAACTTTGCACATTTATCAAGTGTAAATGTCAGTACAATAATTTAATAAGCTATCCTTATATCCTGAACGGGATCATCACGATTGACGATTTATCTATTATCTGGAGCGGAACTTGAGCATGTGTTTTTTAAACTATTATATAACGATGTATACTTATATTCTTGAACTATGTCCGAAATAAAGTTATTATTATTTTGTATCTCTTCAATATCGCAGGTACCTGATGTTATTGGACCTGGTCATTTGGTGGGCTTGCGTGGGGACACAGGTCCAACACGTAGAGGCCCTTTTGAGACACTTTAATGTTGCAATGTGATACATGTATATATTATTACACGAAAAATTCAGATTCAAACTTGATAAGAAATGTCTGAGCGACGCAAACAAATAAATGAAATAAATATATGATTCTTTGTGTAATAAATATATTATGTTTTATAGATTATGTTAGTCAACTGTTATTGGTTAACTCACAGTTTAACAAATAATAGTCTAATAAATAGAGGAATAATAACACTGGAGAAGTACCACCGCCACACCCAATTCTACCGTAAAGCAATGGACTGTATTGTGTGTAAAGAGTATAAATTAATCATATTTAAAAATTATATAAGTCGTTAATGGGATTTATAAAGTTCTTACAATAGTGCTTTGTTATCTATACGGTAACTGATTTTAGAGAACAGTAAAAAAAAGTTCAAATAAAAAATCGGACACCAAAATTTTATTTCGGAGAATTTGCCATTTTATTGTTAAAAACATGGGCATAGATTGTAATTCTAAAAAATAAATATCTATTAGTACCTACCTATAAATCCGATTCTAAAATTAAAATAAGACAAAATCTATATGATAGCCTCTATTTAATACAAACAGAATCGTCATAATCGCAATAAACTCCAGTTTATATACATTACAATATATACCATATTATTAGAACTCAGCTTTTTAAAATCGATTAAAAACTCGAAAAAATCTCGAATTTCGAAACAGCCATGCCATTTTCAACTGTACAAAAACATCTGCCTATACTGATAGGTTACCTAGTGTGGTACCTATTGTATAAAAGCGAGGCGGTAGTATTTTCCTGACACACTAGTTCCTTTAACTGTCAAATTTTTTAGTTATTTTTAATTTACGAGATTATTTAGCGCGAATATTTCGTGACAAAGTTGTTTTCCAATTTATTTCGCGCGAGCGTTCATATTTAAAAAAGGAATTTCCGCTGCATGAAAATTCCTTTTACCGACAACACAAAAAGGATATTGACCGAAGTATATAGCTACCTACAAAAATGAATGCATGGTGTTCAAAAACAAGGTATTTTTGAATTTATGGAATATTGTTCGTCGATTTTTTTTTATTACAAAGGAGATTAAATGTTAATGTTTTTTAACTCATTATTTTTCATAAATAAAGAAACGTTTTTAAGAATTTTGCGGCGGGAATTTAACGGGTCTCGTGGTCTAGTGGTTAGCGAACCTGACTACTAAACTGGAGGTCATAGGTTCGATCTCCACCCAGAACAAATGTTTGTGTGATGAGCACGAATATATGTTCTATGTCTAGATGTAAAAAAAAATCTATTTAAGTGTGTATTTAAAAATATTTATGTATGTTTATCAGTTGTCTGGTTACCATATTTATTTATTTATTGCGATGAATGAGATTTTCACTAATGTAAATAGAGATGAAGTATAGCCCCTCATAGCCCCTATGAGTGTAAAGCGTTAATTTCTATTAATTTTAAATTATCTTACCTTATTGGGTATAGCAATTTTATTTACTTTTAACTCCTCGATCTCACTAAAGTTTTTACGTCTAAATTACTAATGTACTCACTTGCAAACTCACGGCCTCAATTAAATCAGTATCTGATTTTATAATTTTCTAATATTTTTAAGTACCGTTACAAAACATTTAAGTACCCAACAAGAAAATATAAAGCAAATTAAATAAATAACCTAATTCACGTACTTCATACTTACCACAGATTAAATACGCTCCAAAACAATAAGATCTCGAGCGCCCCATAGGCGAGCGCCACGCAGGCGGCACCCCGGCCTTGACATCCCCCACCCCTCCGCGACGCAACCCCATTGAACAGGGGATGACCTAAGAGCAATAAATAGAGGTTATATACAGATCGCTAGCGTCATAGTATTACTAAAAACATTACTAAAGCAGAAGGTATTAATAGGTCAAATTCTTAAATGAACTCTTTCAACGATAGTATCATCAAAATCGGTTCACAATTGAGGGAGATACTTCTAAACATACATAAATCATAGGTGGTAGCCTGCCGCCCGGGTATGTTTCGGAAAGAGAGTGTGGATGACTCACTAAATATGAGGCGACCATCTTAGTCCTCTGAAGTAGCAACGCATCTATTTACGATTTCAGGTAGGACTAAGGTACTGCCTGAACTTGCAAGTGGATGTCCATGGGTGATCACTTAAAACAAAAAAAAACGGTATTACGAGGTGTGGATTCTGAGAGATTTTTAATATGAAATGAAAAATCTTTTGAAATTCGACAGTAATTAACGTCATATCAATGTAGGTACGATTTTATATAAATTTCGGAAATAATTGATGTATAATATGGATTTTTATGATTTACCGATCGATTAATCTACGGTAAGCTGCATATTCGTTTATTAATAATTAAAACAATGTAAATATTTGAAATAAATGGTTACATTTGTACCAATTAGTATAATTTACACATTAAATTCCATAATATAACAGATCTATAATAGTGTTTTGGTTCAAAATAGTCGAAGTTAAAAATAATAAATATACCCAATTTACATTTTTTGTTAATCAAAAAATTGACAACAAAGGGCAAACACAATGCTTCATGACATTCTCCACCAGTCAACCCTTGGTGACTTTGTGACAACTCATTTCAATTTTTATAATGTAGGTACTAGCTGTCCCCTGCGCGCGTTGCTACGCCACCAACTAAAATAAATTTGAATGAAAGACATTACACAAATATCTATTTAATTCATTTTAAGTCATTTTATTGATTTTGTTCATTTCGAAAAAATTGTGACGCTTCGTTCGTTTTGTTTCAATTCAAATCATCATGAACTGTCACCGCAATCTATGAAATTCATTGGAATGACAGTAGCGCCATCTGTCGAAAATGGGTCGTACCAACTTAGAAATAACTTAGCTAAAGATCATCACCATGATGAATGCAGGAACCTAAATTCATATATATAACGCGGTACAACCACATCAAACTACATACAATGAAACAGTAATTATTACACACCATCCGTCAATAGATGGCGTTACCTGCATATGATTGATATTACATTAAGGACGGAAATAATAATTATTTTACTTTGCATATGTGAAAGCAAAGATTGCTTTATTTATAAGTGGAAGACAATTTCGATGATTTACGATCACATTTCGATCAATTGACTATCAAATGTAGCCCACATTTGCCGATAATAGTTGAACAATTGATTGTAGCTTCTAAGCAACAGTTACGCAGAGATTAGGCAGCGAGATATTATTATGTTAAGCGGGTGTCCGGAATATCGTCACAAAAACCGGGGGGTGACTGGAGTTAGCCACTCCCCTGAATTAATGACGGTTTTAACAGAGATAGGATTTCAAACAAAAGCCTGTACACTGCCTTAGCGTTCCTGAATTAAATTGTAACGTTCATTTGGAAGAAAGATAACAAAATGATAATCGTTTTAGTTATATGATAATTTAAATTAATTCCATAACGTAATCTAAATAGGATATGGTGATTAATAAGTTTATAGATTACAGTTATTTTACAACATGTACAAATAAAGCTGAATGTAGAAACATTAGACCATAGAAAATATGATTGTGAATTTTTAAAGTTGGTCTCTAATTTTGGTGTTGTTAATAAAATAATATAATAACTTATATAAATTTTTTTGTCCTTTAAAAATGGTTAAAAAACTCTTCGTTAAACAATTCCAATGATGTAGCCAAGTTTTTAGATAGTAGATAAGCCATTACAAATTTAAACTAGGTGGCGTTAGTAGTAGTTACAAATTTCGTATACACATCTGACTCATTTATACAATATTTATTTTTATAAACAAGCAAAAATTTTATAAATATATATTCAAAACATACTATTATATGCATACAGTTAATAACCTTCGATACTTTCCGTTTTATAACAAAAAAGATAATTTTTTTAAATAATTTCTCAATAAATTGTTTTGACCGAGAATATTTTTTAAATGTATGCTTAAAAATTAATATTTGATTAACCTAATGTTTTTTGAAATTTTTAGTACAAAAAAACAATTGATAAGTAAAAAAAAACGCCTAATAAACATACTATCCTGAATCACGCTATCAAAGTTTTTTACGATCGTAGAACATAACAAAACATTAAAGTCACTTTGTCGGGTGATCCAGTTCTACACAGTGAACCAGTGTTCGGAGAGCTGGCCAAAATCTCCGACATCTACCTGCCAACACTCTTTCTTTCTGTATGTGTTCGAAAACCATCCGAAATTGAAAAAAAAAATCTGGCACTTGACCGTTTTAACTATACCCCCAGACACCGAACAAATATTCACGCTTATCACACTGACAATTGTCCTGGGTGCATAACAACTAGATCGTCAATACCTAGATCTAAGTTATCCAAACCAATAAATACAATAAATTTTTTATTTTATGTGTAAATGTGATCTACATAATTTAGCTGCTTTTTGTATTATTTTGGATCCAGTACTAAATTTTTGTTCATTAGTATATAATGTAGGTTGTGTAAATTATTGCATTAAATTATTATTAAACATGCTTTCGTACAATATTTAGACGAATAAAAAACGTGAATTTCTAAATGTTTCCTTTCAACCTTCAAAAATTCAGGTATTTTACGACAAAAAAGAGAAAATTTCTGTAGAGGGGAAATTGGACACTATCGGTGTAGTTCTATCTTTTCTTTACTTCTTTCTTCTACCTATACTTTCACACAATGATAATAAATCATTCAAATAAATAGAAAAATATACAACTAAAAGCAAATGTTACCATGAAATGTACAATTCGGTCTTGCCTTTGAAACTACCAATCGTGTTCATTATAAATACATCTATTGTACCAACATACCTATTATATGTCTCCATATATTGGTTGGGCCATGACAGGCCGTTATATTTTTATTTTTTTTTTATATCTCAAAATATTCTCAGACAACCAACTGAAACGGCTCTGAAGGTTATTCCATTTGGGAAAAAAAGGTAGGAGACCCTCTTTTCAAAATTATTTTAATAACTTTAATTTTTTTTTTATTTCTTATTCATCATTCATCATTTTAACTTGTTTGACGGTTTATTTAAATATCACACTTCTCATTGAAACTAAACGACTAGTGAATGTTTAATTTACTATAACGAACATATGTACATCACTAGTAATTTATGTAAAGCATCGTATCTCAGTATAACAATACTTAGTTAAGTTTCTATGTCAGTCAAGGGATCTTTAGATATGCATAGTTCCCAAATTCGTTAAATTTTCATACGAATTACACGAATGAAATTATTTACGCTGGGTTCTTCTAAAGTAAGCGTAATAAACTTCATTAAGTACATCGTATTGAACATTGTCGTTATTGTTCTTTAAAACAATTTGAGACAAAATTTTCATAATAACATTTGCATAAGTTCATTTCAAGTCACAAAAATTATTGACTAATTTCAGTGTCTTATATGTATATGCATATTGTTGAAAGAATGCATATTGTTTTACAATTATTTACAGATACGGTTAATTAAACCAAATTTAAATATTTCTTAGTCTGCTACGGTTGTTAATTTGTTCTTTCATAATAATCAATATACCTACCTGCTAGAATAATTGTGGACTTTGAGTATGTTCATATAGTTTTATATACCCACCTATTTGTCGGTCTGTTCCTAATTACTACATTTAATCATTTTTACTGAACAAAGAATATTACACAAGAAATGATACAACGTTAATAATATTGGCTCATAAAAACGTCTACGCAGAAAATAATTATTAAATTTTATTCCATTAGCATAATAACGCTAAAATCTCACTAAAAGTAATTTAGTTAATACTTATGATTATACAACAAAGTAAGTATATTATTACGATAGACAAGTTACGGTAACCAAATAAAACAATATTTTAAAATTTGAGATGTATGTATTTACGCCTTAATTCACGGGTATTTTTCGGGATTGCCCGACTAGTTTTGAAACTATACGAGGCTCTTCATCAAGAGCCCCGTCGTCGGTCGTTCGGTCGCTATAATACTAATAATATTTTTGTTACCAGTAAATCCATTTCAAGCGTCTTTTTGTCAAAAGTTGGCCGTGAAATAAATCTATAAAATAAAAGCTTTCGGCGAAGCCACCTTAAAATGGCCACAAAAAAATTATTTGGCTTTAGCATCTCAAGAAATTATTGCTGTAACCGCGTACTTGGGCACGAGTCGTATTGTGGTTGTCACGTGTTTATATAAGACGACTGCAAACACTCAGAGACAATGCACTATCAGCCGGAACCACAGTGGGAAAGTAGGAGCTTAATATTTCCTGTATCCATCAACACACACAACACACATTCTTGTTCAAGGCATTAAATGTAAGATTAAGGTTTTTATATGCTAAGTAAGTCATAAGGTAAATATTGAATAATAAGTTTATATCGAAAAGACCATCTTGAATAGCTTGAAAGTAGAATACAACATGCATCCCACCTGATGTTAAGGAGTCACTCCAGCCCAGAGACATTCTTGTTCAATCTCAAATAATAAATAACACCTACGGATTGTCATACATGGAATCTGTGCTACCCCTAAGGAGTAAAACAGTCGCCACATGGCTGTCTGGGAGAATAAAGCGACCGGAAAAACTCTCGGCATTTCTTCAAAAACGTATGAGATGACACATGTCATGGAATCCGCGCCCATTAGAATAAAAGGCTGCAATCCTATTTCTATTGTAAATGGTTAAAAAAAACTCTAACCCAGTTATTCGTGCTTGGGAATCTGCTCTCTATCCGCTACGTCCGCAGTTCTGTTAGAAGTTTTATACCTTTCTTACTTCGTATATTCCGATGTGCCGATTTCTCCCATCTCTCGATAGATGTAAGTTGAATATGGAAGAATATACTATTTTTGTGGAGTATTGTACATTTCTTGCTTTTAATAGATTTTCGGATTCTCGTAGTCCTTTATTACAGTGAGCCCACCAGATTGACTGTTTCTGTTTTTTTACGAACGGCGATGTGGCATTAACCTGTCTCGATACGGTCATCATACACCATTGAAAGCAAGTAGGCCATAAACGTCGTGTCGTGTTATCGTGATGACACACAATTCTTTGGCTCATTAATTCAATGCGAATGTTTACATTATGGCTTATAATACGGGTCCTTTAAACTTATAACTGATCGACGCCGACGCATTCGTCGCTTTCGTCGATTGCCAATGGCAGCGCAACCGCCTTATTAAAGTATTTCACAATAAGATTAATAACATTACCAAAGCATTTTTATAAATATAAACGGCTTAACTCACGTGTGTTTTTTTTCGAGATTGCCCGACTAGTTTCAAACCTATACGA
>DWNH01000797.1:0-13235 GCA_018249895.1 Tiana niger
CTCATTCAGACACTTATACTTAGGTATTATTATTTTCAATATTGAGTATTAAACTTCTTCGTTTTCAGGGACAAACACCACAGCCGGAAGACGAGAATACTCCGCAGAAGCGCGTCGACAAGATCTTCGACCAGATGGACAAGAACCACGACGATCGGCTCACTCTCGAAGAATTCCGCGAAGGCAGCAAGGCCGACCCGCGCATTGTCCAGGCTCTCTCGCTTGGTGGCGATTAATCAACTGTTATTCTCTCGCCGGACTTCACATTTACTTAAGGAGCTCCAGGCCAAACACCGCCACGTGTACACAACTACACCACTGCTTTTTTTATTTTGCCATCATACTAAGATATAGTACGCTTGTGCTTTTATTACATTGTTTTGAAATTTTACTCGTAGGTGGGGATCACGAGGCGGAAGTTTGTTTGGTTTTGAAGTTAAAGATTTGCCAATATGAACCCACGAAAGTGCGAGGCTCTCCGTTTGGTATGTTTTACAGTAAATGTCGCAACAGTTATACCAAAGTGAACGTTAACTTTATGCTATTACCGCGGCCCGTTGTGAAGCAAGGACGTCACGGGCGGACGTTTTAATGTATTGTTTTATATTTTGTAATCAGCAGTAAATAGGGTACCTATTTGGAAAACAGAATATAATGTAAATGCAAAATTGTGTCTAGTATTGATCTGGTGCGACAAGGCTAAAGTAGTAAAAAGTGTCTGAACATAGCGGGCAGCATGCCAGCCCGGCCGCTACATTTCTATCGTCTACTCTCGTAACCACCCGGCTGTCCACCATTTCACTCTGAAGGACGGTTTCAGATACCTTCTTTTCGTAATTATAACATAATTCCATGAGGCTGACGTAGAATTTTTGTGTCAGATAGGTATCTGAACTTATATATTTGGAATGAGAATGCAAAAAATCGTTAAAAAATATGGAACGAACAAGAATATGAGGTTACTGTTGTAAATATTATTTCTAAAATAATGTAAAAATAACTATGAAAATTTAAAATAAATTTTTAACCGGTGTTAAATCCTCGCTATTCGTGTTGGCAAATTATCCCAAACAGCTCTTTTCAAGTAAATGTGATGAAGAGATACTTTGTACTTCTGTCTGTCTTGGGTTTGCTCAGTCTGGCTACTGTTAAAATGCCCACAATCATCATTCAATATTATGAGACACGAGAACGCCTATTGAGCCTACCCTAGACAAACGGAATTCGTGCGAGAGAATAACAGTTGATGTACCTTTTCGAAAATTGTAGCCAGAAAAATCTATCTTGTAAAAAATTTTCACGTACTAACATAGGCATACTCCAAAAACACGAATTGATCGATTGTTGATGATTTAATATATGACCCTGTTATAGATAAATAAAATTCATGTAACTTACAAAAGGGTACCTACCTATTTTCAATGTTGCCTGCAGCACTTACTGAAATGTGAAACAGAATTTATCTGATTTCTTCCCGATCGTACATTTCGTGTTTTTGTGAGAAACTATCTATTTCTAGACTTTAATTTTTCGAGTATATCTAAACATGAATATTCAAACTTTTTTGACATATTAGAGTCTTAATGGCATTTAATAATGCAATGGTTAAACATTTTTAGCTATTCAATCACATTTTCTATAATGTTGTCAAGTAGAACATCTTAAAAATAATAATTATCACACTGTATCTAATTCATTCTTCCCCCTATCGGTACTGATTGTAACACGAGTGTCAACTACGTAGGTTATATTTGGGCATCAGTATTGACATCGAGATTTTTTTTAAACAACGTTACCACGTAGGTATCTGTTATTGTTGATAAATTAGATTTTTAAGTGTTACGCCCCATTATCGTTACATTTGCATTTTAGGACAATATAAACTTTTGGCATAAGTACACGTTTTGGGTTTTTACAGCCCCATAGTTACGAATTAAATTGTATTGTCATATTGATGGTGTGCTATGTGGCATGGCCATGATTCGAGATGTAAACTTTTTTACCAAAAATCTCGTAAAGTCAAAAAATAATATTTTTAACTGATAAATGTAATTTTAAATTAAGAAGTTGAAATTCACTCCTAAATTATGTTTCGTAGAAAATTTTTAAAGCAGTTTACTAGTGATAAAGTTGTTTTCGAAAAATAAAATATAACAAGTATGTACATATTTACTGATTAATCTCCGCTAATTAGTGTTATATATCTAAAGGTAACTAATGTTATGGGTCAGGAATACGATTATACAACCTTTCATACACGCCAACTAAAAAGCCAATGATATAATATAATTATCATGTCCGCAATGTAACATTTGTCGAAATCATTTTCTGATAGAATAAAGTACTTACGCTATATTTATTGGGAATACTTTATTAACACCTAGTTACTTTACGAAGTGAATGAAATGTCTCCTTTCTTTCCTTCCACGATCCGTGACTAACACTGCGAAAACTCTACTTAACGGCATGAATACAAGTCTATGTAGATAATAAAATCAGTCCACTAAACAAAACCTATTTGCATTTAAAAGTTATTGCAACCTAAAATAAAGTTGTCAGTGTCTAGAGCACCTGTAACAGCTAATACTTACGTAAATACAGGTCTCTGAAAAATACAACAGTGAAATTATTAAGCTAAAATAGTTTTCTGAAGCTAAACGCATAAATTTAATAGCTTAATAGCTTCTAGTTTATAAAGATATCTCTGATTGGCCTCATTTATGGTTAACATACCTATATAAAGGGCATAATGATATAGAAATAAACTATTACGAATAATTTATTATTTGCAAAGATTCTGCAAATCTGATATTTTTATAATTTATATTTTATAATTTTCAAAAATGTTCACAATTTTATTTGGTTTATTTAATTATATGATTTCATAGTGAAATAATATGATATGTTATGTTAAATTTTATCTTTTTTCATTTGCTCGAAAATGTAAGGAGTAGGATTGACTTGAAAAATAAAATGGCTCGTCAATTTGTGTCTCTCGGACAAAAAGATAATAGGCATTAAGATGAGATTTGATTATGTAGTGTAGGAACATTGTTACGGGCTGTGCATTTCACTTAGGTTTAAGTATAAATGTTTGGTGATGATTTGTATTTCAGAAAAACAAAAAAACAGCGGTTTTGGAGACGGCTGCACTTGGTTTAACCATATATTTCAACACCCACTGTGTGTAATAAACTTTGAACATAATCATAATTCTTTGCTCGTAGAAACTTCAGGTAAAATTACCATTATTATAATTATTATAATTACCAAAATTTAAACAATCAATCATAAAATATGACAAATGTATACAGAGCATTGAGATATGTAGATAATTATGTACCTACTTTATAAAGTGTCAAAGTGAAAAGGCAAGGTACAAATTAAATTTGAACTAGACTAAAATATGATTATGAAGCTTTATCAATAAAATTCATTTAGAATACCTCATCAATCTGTACAAATAGAGATCAGTACCTATGTACCGGCACGTGGACAACTGTGTCGTAACAAAGTTTTACGCAGCTATAAACAACGTAAGGTAACACAAGTATGCAGCCGATAGCCAATACCGCAATTTAGTTATTTAGCTTTGGCAGCTGTCCATCATTATAATTGAATAACAGAACAGTTGACATGATAAATATAAAGTAAATGCATATTTGGGTATTCCGCGAACATAGCGGACTTTTAAAAATACACGAGTTCAAATCACACTTAATCTATTTTTGTCTTTAGAGTAAGCTTATACTTAAGCATTTGATTCTCCTAATGTTAAGACATTTTGTAGGTAAGACATATTGGATAATTCTGATATAAATATACTTAATGTTGAGCCATGTTATCTGAATTCATTAATAATCTAGCGATGTTCTTAGAGGCACCCAAGTATTATTACCAAGTAACATTTCTAGTTCCTTCTTTCCTTTCGCGTCTAAACGCTCTCGTATGTCATCGTTAATAACATCATTTCTAGTAAATTCAAGCATAGTTTTATAGGAAACGATCCTTTTTTGTAACACCACCTCTAAAATACGCACACAGCAAAGAAAATAAGTGGCAGAGAGATGGGAAACTAATCCTATGCTATGAGATAACATTCCTAATAACGAAATTGTGCTTTTAAACACTTGCTTCCATTGTATAAATTTTCAATAAAAGATCGAATTGAAAACAATGCAGTTACAGCTTACTTCAGAGGGTTATGTACAGAGACAATTGTGGACGCAAGCCGTGTGCCGTAAATTATAGATGGTGAGAAAAGCACATCAATTGCATATGCAAATTATTGAATGGTATCGAACTAACATACCTTAAATGATCCAGCAAAATCAATTGGTAGTAGATGTATAGTGAGAATTAAAATATTGGATAATCATCAACGGTGTTAAGTTCTTTACCTTCATCATATATTCATATTTTCATATTTTCATATTTATTTATTTGCCAAAATACACATAGTATAAAATACACAATAAAAATATCATGTTATTAATAATAAAACCATCCAACGTAGATGGTGATCGATAAAACGAACGAAAGCTAAATGTGTTTGGAAACAGTTTGGCCCCTGTAGATGATACTTTACATGCTTACATTTAGGTACTGAAATTATTTGAACGCCTACTTAGATATTGCTATTTACAAGAATTCACGTCAGAATCTTCAAATCAGAATTTACGTCAATATCCTCTCTGGATATCTCTGATTTCATTGTTTTACCGTAGGTACCTACCTATACCACTATATCTAACTACAGCTGATTTGAAAATGCTGGATCACCTACAAAAAACCAGATCAGTAACTACCTAATCGTTGCTTATATAACGTTTTCATTTTGTGTAGGAACTAAATGACAGCAAAGCATTAATTTTAATATAGATCCGCGATATAAGCCCCGCGATTCTTAACACTATTACACACACAGGACAGGCCTAAATTGATATCCAATCAGCAGAATTAAACAAAAATACTGTTTCATAAGATTTTCAGGAATAGGTAACTATCAGGTTTGTTTTTTCTATGCACTTGAAATATTTTTAGATTCCGTAAACGAAACACGAAATTATTGCCCCTAATTTTTTGCTGTCGTGTAGTACCTACCGGGTAAAAACTACCAGCTAACTATTTTATTTTGTTCCAATCTATGTCTATGATATGGTCAGGTTTCGAATACTTAATAACACTTTTACTATGTAAATAGTAATTTCTATTAGCCTACTTTTAAATGGACAATTAATAATAAACAAAAAAAGTAATCTGTTGTTTCATTTTCAGTAGCTTTACCTCCTTATGGCCATTAGATTAAGGAGTATCTCCCCTTATGGGCAATGCATATGTACATGGTGTGTGGTAGCCTACAATAAATAAATAAATATCTTACTGTCTTATTACCTCTTCATCTTCGAACTGCATAGGTATAGCAAGGAGGAGGTTAGAAGAGACTAACCTTCCTTACAATCGGCTTCACCACAGTGACGGCGTAATAAGGGGTGGAAGGAGTTGTGCGCCCAGGGCCTCTGGTCCTAAGGAG
This sequence comes from Tiana niger, assembly GCA_018249895.1. Taxonomy (NCBI): domain Eukaryota; kingdom Metazoa; phylum Arthropoda; class Insecta; order Lepidoptera; family Hesperiidae; genus Tiana; species Tiana niger. The sequence goes on from DWNH01000797.1 coordinate 5,534, forward strand.
CCTCCAAATGTCTACAGGTTTCCTTGATCAAATTTTAAACAAGGCTTTAAAAATATGTCAGTATCTACCAAAGGTTTTAGTAGAGAGGTACTAGTTTTTTCCTAATTAGAATTTTATTTTCCTCATCCGTAACAATGATCTTGTGTAGATTTATTTATACAAATTAAATTTTAATTTCACTTGTTTAAATTGAACTAATACGGTAAGTTGAAGTACCTTCTACAACTCAAATTTTATCTCTTTTCCTATTGGTCTCTCCTTCAGCGATCAGGAGTACCTGACTGGATTAATCTTGGCTAGCAAGACCGAAATAAAACCATGTTTGTGAAATGGGTAAAATACATAACCTCCAAGCTCACAGGTCACTAGATAGCTCACTAGTATCTACAATAGCAGCACTTGAAATGACTCAATATGAACGTTTCGCTCAAAAAAGTGAAGGTGTCGGCAAACTATACCGACCGCTTATGACGACTTCGACGAAGCCAATGTTGTGCCTATAATGTATAAAAAATTCAACACACAGAAAATTGGTCAGATGGTTTTTTTTAACCATATAACTGGGATATTAAGAACTAAAATATTTTAATGAAAATTTGTATATAATTAAGTGTATATGTTTTGAAAGGATAAAACTTTAAACCATGGATTTATTTTTATTTTCGCAAAAACTTCTAATTTTTAACATATATTACAATCGTTGAAAAATGTTGATGCTCAGTAAGTACGTATATAATCACTGTTTTTAAAATTGACACATTAATTATTAGCTTAATTTATCATAAATATTAATACAACCAAAACAACTTCACCTATTAGGTAATACTCACACTAATATGTTCCTATCTAAAAATAAAACAGATATCAACATAACATTGAACGGCTAGTCTATTCATATCTTGTATGTATTAAGTTGTACTAAAATGTATATCTTTGGCTATACTATTTATTTTCAATAAATTTCTATAAAAAAATAAATTTCCTATAAATCCGGCTGATTTTAATACAAGTTTCATAGCAATTCCATCAACTACATACATAGGTACCTGGACATCAAGTTACCTATGTTCAATTCATCCCGTGTATCTCAATCCAACTAAAGATGATGACTGTTGCAAAGTATTGTCTAATGTCTAGACTAAGAAATATTGTAATTATTACATTAGTGCAAGTATTACAGTAGCTAGACGTACTTAAACAAACAATATTTTTATTTGTTGACAATTTTCTAAGTAGTTTCGTTGTAACAATACTGTACCCAAAGACTATAAGTAGATACTGACTTATATACTCAACATTAATTTAACTTAATTCCAGCAAAATGTAGGTATGAACTAACTGAACAAAACATCGTGGATCCACCGATAGACGACTGTAGAAACACGATGTATCGATGGAACAAATCCGCTGTGGAAATAGAATAGAATAGAATAAAATTTTATTGTGTTAATACAGTGTTTCGACTAACACAGTGTTTCCACTCTGGACCCAAGGTTGCGAGTGTAGTTAAAACCGGTATAAAGGAGCCCAGGGTTAATTTTAGCGAATGGAGCCTACTATATATTGGCATAGATCCAATCTCATGTTAAATAGTCACTAAAACTTATAGACTTAGGTACACACCTTCTCGAAATACAGTGTATTATTTTTTTCGTTGTAGAAATGATTGTAAACTTCACATCAATACATCTTCAGGGTAGAACTATATCTAGTTATGACATATTAATATCAACTAATATTTTTTACAATATGTTGAAAGTAATCACAACAATACTACAAGCACCACAATTTTATAAAGCACACATCCCCATAAAATTATAAATTATTTCATCCCCTTCCTCATAAAACTATAAATTATTTAGATTAATAATAGACAAGTTTAACATTTAATTATGGCCACACAGAATATTCAACAAAATTGTTTCATCATGATCAACCTTATATCATTGCATTAAATGAAAAAGTTTCAGTTAAAACTAAAGTTTTTCAATACCTATTATAACAGGTTGGCTATATTGCATAGAACACGCGGTTTTTCTTTAGTATCTCAACAGTAATGAAAATTACAATAAATAAATCAGAAAGCCACAATAACGAAAATAATGTAGAGGTCCTTATACCACAGTTATGCACAGGCAAAATAACATGGTGATTGCACAAGTTACTGTTATGCATAGGACAAAAGTTTCTAAAACTAGAACTAGATCTTTTGAAATATGAAAAAAAAACATATTATTTATATGGTTTTTTATCATTCATATCATAAATGAAGCATTTAATGAAACGCAGCAGAATTCAAAGACTATTTTGTTTTAAATTACTCAACCAGTAAAAATACAGAAAAATAATTGTGTAAAAATTGCCTACTTATTGACACAAAGACTTATTTTATTATAGTAATAGATTCCTAAACGCTTTAATGTACAAAGTACATATTAAAATTAAATGCATTCTAAATAATACAGAATAAATAGTCAGCCAATTACTTTATAAATCATAATCAACCTCATTTCATCGCATTAAATGAAAAGGAAGTAAAGTAAAGAAGTAAAAACAAAGTTTTAGTACTTTCAGTACTTAAGATGACAGTTTGGCTAGATTGGACAGAATCCACGGCCGCTTATTTTATTTTCATAATAGTGATGGGAATTAGAATAAATAAAACAGTTAACAAACTTTAACGAAAATAGTGTAGAGGTCCTTATAGCGCAGTTGTACACTGACAATACAACATGATGGTTTCACACAATATTGTTATGCTAGTATTTTTAAAACATAAATAATTGTGTAAAAATTTTAATAATACCTAACAGTAATAAAATAATAAACATTAAAATATTAAGTTGTAGGTAATTCTCAATATTTTATTAAATATTTCACGAAGACCATTTGGCTATGTTTAACTTATAATAATTAGCATGCATAAGTAAATACTACAGTAATAACCGATTCAGCTCAATAGGGGATTTCGGGATTTCCTCAAGCGCGGCAAATTAAATTAAAGGGGGACACTTGGCACCTTGTTGTGTACCTCCACCGTATATAAGCTCATTATGCAGGAGCTGGCGTTAAGAGCCACCGAGCAGAAAAGAAAAAAAATCGATCGATTTCTTTTTCATTTTAAAAAAACCCTCACATCATATAACCTTTTCTTTCTACTACATAATCTTCAAATCACAATGGGTCTCTACGAGTAAATCCCCATCGTGGGCTTCCCTACTACAGGCACTCCTAATCTGTGAATACAAACATCACGACAAACGCTTAAAAAATCTTATCCGCGATTTATTAAGAAAATTGAAATTGAGTACAACTTGAATTTCAAGATGAATTTAAATTAAACAATACTACACAGTATTCAATAAGAAGTATGATTGAAAATACATATATGTATATACAAAAATTAACAGAATCATGATTTATGTACAGTGCAAACAATTCAATTAATATTTAACCAATTTAAATTATCAGTGAGATTAGCAGTATATAAATACTAATTTGTAAATAATACTATTTCTCTTCGTTCGTCTTGTTTTAATTTTTAACAGTCTTGTATTATGTGTATTAGGGTGGTCCGTATTGCAGGTATGTTCAGGTTTTTTTCCAAGTAGTCCACGTCTTTACCACAATAGGTTTTTTTTATATATTTGGAGCATAGGTATTTAAGGTTCATGATAACTCAAGTACCGGCTTACTCACGTACGTGTATTTTTCGGGTTTGCCCAACTATTAAGGTTCCAAATAAGTAGCGCAAAATCACAAAAGACCTTTTTTGTAAAGCGTTAAACTTCTTGTAAGAGTATCTATTAATAATTATGGACTGTTCATTAGCCCATTAGTTAAAAAATGCCAAAGTAATACGAGAGCTTTGTCCATTAAAACTATGGTGGTCATGGTGGCTTAATTTAAATATAAAAGGCTTAATTAAAAAGGGGGTTAACATTAAAATTAAGAGCTGCAGTTTAGCAGGATTTTTTTATATACATTTGGAACCTATACGGATAGGCCTAACTATCATAGAAAAAAACTCGAACACACAAGTGTATTTTTATAAGCATTTTTTTTGTAACATCTACCAAGTACCTATATAAAACATAGACATGTAGAATTATAAAAACTTCTAAATATTATAATAATGAGATTGACCAAAATTAGTCACATTTCTGTCAGATTTATGAAGAGAAGTATTTCATAGTTAATAAATTTGTCTCTAAGGCACCTCTTTCTGCTTTCTCCTATACAGCTGGTTATAAATTAAAATTATATTTAGTATTTCAGACAAAATAAATAAAATAACCTCAGTCAGGTTTGAAACTAGTCGGGCAAACCCGAAAAATACATGTGAGTAAGCCGGTATTTCAGTCATCACGAATAGTGTCACTCACTAATCATTTAATAACAAAATAAATAAAACTTAATTAATACATGAATCAAGTAATATCTCAACAATCACACTTAAGGTATTATCATAATTTTTATTTTTAATTAATTAGATACATCACAACACATTCTTCTTTACCTTACTTGATAAAATTAAAATTTGAAACAGCAAATCTAATCAATACTTACAAGATTTACATTCTAAAGTGCCATATAAGATTGATATCTTCATTTTGTTATTGCATGCTGCTAATGAAATTTAATACAAATGTCTGAACACTAAAGTGATCACATATTTATATACTCTACTATATATATCACATATGTCACAATAGGAACAAAAATTTAATAGAAATACTATGACAATTTCATGGTTTATATATTCTGCAACCTAATTTCAAGGCACTGTTGTGGGGAAGAGTATGAACAATGATGATTTATTAATTTAAGCAGGACATTGCCTGATAAATTCTGAATCAAAGTAAGCTATAATAACAGTCATATCATCTCTGAACATACGGCTAACATCTGAGGATAGACTAAGTAAGTGTGCAAGTCGCGAATGATCAACACCATACTCAGTACCACCAATGGCATGTCTTATGAGATGTGTGGCAGCATTCCTATCTTTCGGTTTGCTCTTTAAACTCTCTTTCCTGTGAAGCAACAACTCATTTATGTCACTTAGTTGGATGTTTTTTCGCGGTAGTTTCAGGGGATTAAAAAAAACCTTTCCTTTCATATGTTCACCCACTAGTTTCACAGCTTGCAATGGCGTTAACATATCCCATAACCCATCAGAGGCAATTATCAAAAACTTGTCTTTGGGTGTGAGCCGATAGTAATATACATCTGGTTTAGCTGTTAAATATGGTGGGGTGTGGTAATTTGGGGGTACTGCTTTAGGACCAACTAATGGTACAGCTACAGAAGAAAGTATTTCTGCCGGCCACTTATACCGATAGTCGCCCAAGCTACGCAGAGGCGCTAGTTCTCCTAGAAGTCTATCCCTTCTTATTACTGTTTTTCTTTCAATTTCTGGATGCTCACCCCATATTCTCTTTAATTCATCAAAATTCTCAGAATTGTGTTCCTTTGTGATCTTTTTAGCTATCCACTCATTATCATCTGTCTTATAGCCAACAACAGCATTGCAGTCGCCTACATTTGCAACATATAAATGTGGTCCATCAATATATGATACACAAGCAACTGCTCCTGATAAAGCTACAGATAAGGTCTTTGGGTTTATTGCACCATCAGCTTTAAAGGGTTCTAAAACTTCTTTGGATAAGTCATTGTCCAATTGTAAAATTCCCTTTTCCATCGAAGCTTTAACATCAGATTCAGTTTTTGCTGTGCTTGCTAGGCCCGACAAGTATTGATTAAAACTTTTTTCATATATTACTTTAAGGTCATGTATTATGTCAGCCTATAAACAAAAATGGACACTTCATTGTTTAATAATATATAGAAACTATTACTAAAAATTAGAATGTAAAGTGTTATATTAAGCTACCTTTAAATCACTTACCCTATCATTATAAGTTTCTACTAGCCTTTCTTTATGCTCCTGTTTTATATATTTATTTACGATATCCACAGGTAGCAATGCTGCAGCTATGTAATTTAATAAGCGTTTTGATATTACTTGTGCACAAGCTGGTCCACCATGACCATCAAACACTCCCATTAACAAACCTGAAAGTGAATTACCACAAAATCAATGTACATTACATTGCAATTTTTAATGTTTACTTTTCAAAATAGAATTCTGGCTTGCAACATCACAAATGAGATCAATCATGGACATAATAACAGCCTGAAATTAAGTCAGTATATCAACACAACATATTAATTGCACAGATACACTACTCTCCTAAAATTTATTAATGTTATGTGAATATTGTTGCTCTTGAAGAGTTCACATTCTAGTTTAATTACAATTTAATAATTGTATATTAAAATATTTTGAAGGAAAACCAATTTTTTCTAAATATAAATTATGTGCTATAAATTTTGGCATAAAAAAGCATGTCCTGTACTGACACTTACCTGGTGTTAATTTACAATGTCCTTCACTTCTTGTGTCTTCAATTGGGTCATTTGAAGCTAACTGATTAGAATCATAAGATTTAACAGATCCAGATGTAAATTCTTTATTGAATTCATTTTTTCTCAGTATAACTGTTACCTGGAAACCAAACACATTACCTTCCATTTTATGTAATATTTTATGTATATCTAATTTAATTTAATTAAAGCCAAAGAAAAAAAAAAAACATAGTAGACATGATTGTAGATTTTGTCTCATATCTTAAAGAATTAATTTAAGAACACAAATAACAATTTCACAAATTACATTAGTCATAAATGTGATTAGCTACCACTTTTTACACAGCTCACTTGTATGTATGAATATTGATATGTTATAAGTTATTTCTTTAATGTGGAAATCATGAATAGTATTGATGACAATACAACACACAGGATGAAGCTATAAGATAGACAACGGAGCACCATACTAGAATAGGATTTTCTAATTCGGTTTCAGTTCATATAAACTGATATTCAAATTATCTTGATAACAACTAAACTATACACATAGAAAAATTAAGCACCTATGAATTTTATAATAGTATGCAAAAAGAATGTCTGTCTAATTTCCTTTAAGAAAAGAACACATTTGTGCAAGGAGTGCTAGTTCGGTCTATAGGTAAATTTGTTTAGTGTAATCAATAGTTTTTGATAGTAATTATTAGTAATCTTAATAGTATTATTAGTAAATTAGTATTAGTAATATTCCTAACATGAAAAAGATCTATTAAGATAAAATCAAATTATAATTAGAAACAATAACAAACACATAATTAAATTCTTACTTCTTGTGGCGACGGCAGCACTGTGGCACCATCTTTTTGGATCTGATCTGACGGTCGGGACGAATGAAACAAACGGATGCAAGGAATATGTCCCGAAAACGTCCAATGTTCATATCTATAACTTCTTCGACAATTGCTAATTAGTTTTTGCTTAGAGCTTACATCCAATTTAATAAAAGCCCCCAAAAATAGTGTAATATTTGAACTTTGCATATTTGTTTACAGGGTTATCCTGGCATATTATGCAATCACTATAACTTTTAAGATTGTCTTGATAATTTTCTAAGATATTTGTATCTCCTTTCCCAACTTTTTTCAATGAACTCCTATTTAAATGTTAATTTCATATACCGAAATCAATTATACTTTTATATTTAAAAAATCATTTTTATATTAAAAATAAATGTGTATTCAGGATTTTCTCCATGCCCATACCAATA
>DWNH01000798.1:0-13233 GCA_018249895.1 Tiana niger
ATTTAAGCACTATTTCATCTAAATAATATAAAATGGAAAGACAATCTGGATTTTTTTTCGCATTTGTAATATTTATCATACGAGCAAAGTATTAATAATTTGAACTAAAATTTGCCATTTAGATTTCATTTGGTTAGATTTAACGCCCTAGAGGATTGCCAAGCCAAGGGTACACTCTCGGGCACACATTGCAAATTTGCATCCAGTAGTCCATCTGTAAACAAAAACCAGCATAACAATTAAGAAGAGTCTAGTTCATCATCAACCCATCATAGTTCCACTGCTGGGTACGGGTATCCTCTCAATTGAGAAGAATTTAGGCCATAGTCCACCATGCTGGTCAAGTGTGGGTTGGTGGACTTCTCATGCCTTTCGAGAACGTTACAAAGCACTCTCTTTACCGAAGAATAGGTAAGTGATAATTTATAATACGCACATAATATAGAAAAAATTATAGGTACGTGCGGGGTTCGAACCCGGAGTGATAGGCCGAAATTCAAACACTAGACTGCTCTCAATTAGTCACAGTAATACCTTCCAAAGCAAGAAAAATGCAGATCTTTAAATTAAAAATGTCATCTCCAGCTAATCAATAACCAGAACTAAATATTACTTACATTGTTATGCGCTGCTCTCAGTGGCCCACAGTTTGATCTAGGGCACGTAGAGTGAATAACTCTTTTACATCCCTTGTTTATGTACTCATTGACTGTTTTAGGATTTTGAACCCATTCTATAACTTCTTCAGCGTTTACCTAAAACGAAAAATGTGTAATGTATTTTTAGTTATTATTCATTTATTTTATGATAGGTACGGCTAAGTTTCCAGTACCTTCGCAAGACTAAATCTATTAAGCAATAGATATTTAAACAGGACTTTTGAATATATAGAGAATATTCTTATTAATATAGGTAGTAGGCCGCCGTCCGGGGAAGCACCACCGCCACACCCAATTCTACCGTAAAGCAGTTTATTGTGTTTCGGAAAGAGAGTGTGGATGCCGGACTTCACTAAATACGAGGCGATCATCTCAGTCCTCAGAAGTAGCCACGCATCTATGTATTTGCGAACTCAGGTAGGACTAAGTTACTGCTGAAGTTGCAAGTGGATGGGTTGCACCAGTGACCACATAACACCAGGTGACCTGCACGCTCGTTTGATACTTTTATTCAGTCTATCGGTTAGCGAGGGGTCGTGAGTTCGATCCCCACCCAGAACAAATGTTTATGTGATGAGCATGAATATTTGTTCTGTGTCTGGGTGTATTGTTATCTATATAAGTATTTACAAAAAAAAAAATATTTATGTATGTTTATCGGTTGTCTGGTTACCATATAGCACAGGCCTAGTTGCCTAGTTTGGAATCAGATGACTGTGTGTGAGTTGTCCCAAGATATTTATTATTTATTTATTTCGGAAAGAGGGTGTGGATGAATCAAATCGTCAAAAAAAATTTGGGCGCTTACGTGACTTACGGCGGTTGAATCTTAAGATATCTACGAGTACATCAAAATGAAACCTAGTTAGTACCTGCTAAAATAATTGAAGTTCTCTACAAGGCCTTCATATAAATGCGCATGGAATATATCAATCAACTAAAGTTAACTCATAGTCACCATTTTTATCTTTAAAATATTTCTTACAAATATTATGTTATTTTCCAAACTACTTCAATTACATGATCCTGATTACATGTAGGTAACTATGTACGCAGTATAAGAAGCAATGTTTAGGCTAATATAGCATATATTATGTATGTCCAATAAACATAGTACAATACCTACAAGTACAGTATCCGTATAAAGGTGTAATTGCATATAATGTAGGTACGCAGATATATAACTTATAAAACATAGCTAGTCAGAGTCGAGCAGAATTACAAAGTCGGGGGTAAAATTATTTTACCTCTCATTACATTACAGTGAGTTTATTCTTGTTACTTACCAAGAAGGTCGGTACGTCTCAATAATAAGTTAAGTATCCTAATCCGAGAAACTAATGTCGTTCAAAAAGGTAGCCCAAAGAAAAGTTCTTAACGTAGTATGAATTTTAAATATCTTTCTTTAGCATTATTATATGTTTATGCACAATCACACATGACACACTCAGCGTCCAATCTTTAAAAAAATGTTAAACCAAAATATTTTTGATTTCCCCTAAAAGATCGCCAGCTAATCAGAAAGTATACTTATTAACTTATTACAACTTTTTTTGATTAAGTTCAATTCGAATTTCATCTCCCTGAAGTCTTTTAACTTTTGCGTTAATTAAGTCGTCATTGTACCGTAATTTGAACGTCACTCCAAAATACTTAAAATATGCAGAGCTACCTACTTTATCGTAAAAAATCATAATTAAAATCCTGATTGCTTTTAACTCCGTTAATTATTTTTCGTAAATTGTTTTAAGTAATAATATCTGAGTGTCCACATAGTTTTAACGATGTCTCGTGGCGTAATATGAATCTGAATGTTAAATAAATATCTGAGCCGCGTTGGCTTAAGGACATGTCTTGAATAACAGCTAGATTAGATATTCTACGCATGCGTAACACACGTATAGGCAGCAATTTGCCAGATAGCTCCAGTAACGATTAGTATCGAGTTTAGAGGTATCAAGCCAAAGGGTAACACGACGAAACGCTGCTTAACTTCATTGTGCCAATAGTATTTTTATAGGAAAGTAGCAATCGCGTCTCCAGGCCACCTGTATTTACATAAGTGGCCTCTGTAACTATTACATATTCAATTTTAGACAATACCTGAAGTCGTATATAGAAGCGTTGGTACTCCTGAAGACTAAGATAGACGCCTCTTCCAACCACGCCCTTCTTCCGAATCCCAATAAAATGTTTCATGATAAGAAGTGGTGTGGTAGTGATGCCTTCCCGATCGAAACGATCTACCCCGTGCTTTCGAATATAACTGTATATATGTACCTATCATATCGTAACAGTTAAACTGCCTCTAAATCTGCCTAAAAATAGCGTCGCCTGCCTGTTGATTACTTCGGCTCGGAGCAATGTTTTAACAAAATTTTGATTAACTAAGAGTAAAAGGAAATGGACAAATAAACAGGTATAAAAGAAACGCCAATTTAAGATGGTCCATAAATATTTAGTACGGTTTCATTCTATTAACATTTGATTGATTGTCAATTTGTATAAGTATTGACATACGACGGTGCCTGGCAGAGTAAGAATCAACACGTAAGTCATACATAGCAATGTGGGCTATAAAAATTTGTGATAGATGTAAAGAAACACAAGTTAGAAAGCTATAATTGAATTGTAATCATTATTGCCACGAAAATAGTTTTACCAAAATTTCTACGCCGGGAGAACCTAAGCATTATTGTGAATACAATTTCATTTTCCTTTTCCTTATATTTCTTATGAGTGGCTAAATAAAAGTAAGTAGGTAATATGATTTTCTGTGACTATGGACGCAATAAACCTATGTACGACTAAATGTTTTCTTTTGTTGTTTTCACGCAGCGTAATAAGAATTCGGGTGCCATATTACATAGAATTCCTTTACGCCAACGCCAGGAACAAAATAAATGAAGGCTTTCAAGAGCTAACAGACCTTTTGAGCCCCATTTATTTACTTTCAACTCCTCCTAAAACTATTTTGGTATCTTGGACTTGCGGGTTTTAATACTTCGCGTCCTTTTATAGACAAGAACGGTGATATTCATTATTATAAACCCTTTGCTCTCCCACAGCTGGGCACGAGTTTATTAAACGGTTTTATTCTTAGATATGTCACAGTACAGAAACACTTAAAGGATGGCCGCCATTTATCAAGCCAGTAGATATAAGATGACTAACTAGTCAATATACAATATAAGAAATATTATGTTTATGTTTAAGATATTATTAAGGAAGACTATTTTATTTAATCAGGGTAAAAAAATAATTTGAGAAATCTGTGAAAATAAGAATAACAATCCTATGGAAATCTTTTCAGCGTCATAAAAGTTTATCATGTTTTAGAGAAAAATGGAATTATATAATAGAAAAAGTTTAAAACATTTTTCGCACGTGAAGAACATTGGAACACTGTTGACCCTCGGTAGAAGCAGAGTGTTTCTTATTATTAAATAACTTTTATCGACCTACCGCCCAGCCAGACGCTTTACGACATTTACACGAACCCTCAATGTGAACTGTGAGCTTTTCGCCCTAAGATATACTTAGTACGAGTAGCGAGTTCGTAAAATTTTATCCACAGTAATGTCACTCATATTTTGGGGTGAAAGTACGAGTTCTGCGTAGAGACAAATATCTATGTAAGTATATACGAAGTTACAATACGCCAATTTTACATTATTTGTATAAAATTGAAATTTAAAATATTAATTTTAATATTGAAAATATTGTAAATAACGTGAACGATTAGTTACATTCCATATACCTAATATACAAATTATTATACAAATGGGCCTATACAGACGTCGTGCCACAGAGTTTTTTTCATTCTTATATAAACCGCTATTAAAAATTATTGAAGGGAGTCGATGTGGCGAGATTTTGAGTTGGCATGCACATATTTTGGAATGAGGGTCCTAAAAAAATATTACCTATTTCTACTTAGATCTCAACAACAGCGACACCTGTCGAATCGAAAAGCTTATCTTTCAACATCTGCTGTCGCTGTGTTTAATATCTGGCTTGTAAGGATAAATGATAGTGAGAAAATTGCAAGCGTGTTTCCGTCAACATGTTAATGCGATGGTGGTTGATATCTGCAATTTAAATGTGATGCTAAAAAGGTTTCTGTCTGTATCTTTAGTGTCTAATTTCAATACGCGAAAAAGATATCTAGTGAAGTATTCTTCATGATTTCACAGGCTGTATAAATAAATTGTACTGAACTGTAGTACATAAACAGATATGATTATAGCTACAAAAGCCACAAAAGCCACAGAGACAAGACTCGAACAAGAGGTACAAATGAATAAAACCGACCTTATTACAACGAAGTTATGAATAAAACATTCCTTATAAGTGATAGTACTTCTCGTAGATACCATTTTGTTTTTCATCTTATGAGGAACTGGATCAGAGCACTCCCGTGAATTCTTTGTAATCAAATATTTTGTGACAATCGAACGAGGAAATAACCGTAACTGCCCGTAAGTATATCTTTATTTTCTTTACAGCGTTAACGAAAAATAAATCATTTATTAAGTGGATACTCGAGCAAATATTGGACTTCCTGTGTGGGTTATAAAGTTGTTGTTCCATTGTTATTTTTGGAATGTTCACGGTATACGAGAAAGTGTTTTCATTTAAATATAAAAATAAGTATAAGTACGAAAGCTGACTTTAAATCCGTTACCAATATAGCGTTCGTTTTCATACGAACTGAGGAATTATTTGATAGATTCGCTTTAACGTCAGATATTGAAGTTCTGAGGTGAAATTTATGTTCCACTTGAGTTTTGAGGTTATGACCTCAATGAAATTCGGTTAATTGGACGAACTCGGTCGCAGTAGGCCGTTAGTGCATCTGTAGCGTCCTATTTGTAAACGGTGCGGCGAGGGCCTCTTCAGTCTTATCACGGATTTAAACTAAACACAACATATGAGTTAGCTTTAAATTATCTAAATAACAAAGTTCAGGTATGAATAGCAAATAACTAAGCAATAGGCGTAGACAAAAAATCCGTAAGCTTTATCAGCGAATGAAAGTTTAAAATGTGTATTGCAATGACATAATGTGTGAAACACTGTCGTCCCTGACAATACTGACGTGTCGTCACGCCACGTCGATAAGCAGCACTTTATGTCACTGCCATACTTTCTGAATTTATTGTTTAGCATCAAAGTATAAGATGTTTTTCTATGCCCAGATAGAAGAGACTTTCTAGCGTCAAGTAGTCTACTATTCCAATTATTTCGTAGCAAGTAATAAATACCTTGCTATCACGTGGCCCGTCTATTATTAATCTTTTTGCCCATTTAAGGAAAGGAAGAAACAAAGAAATGGACGTAAACAGAAAAAGAAACTATAAATTATTTTTATACGATAGTATCTGCGGCGTCATTCCGTCTGCGTTCGTCTATCCCGTTAATGCTTAACATGACATTTATGTACATATTGTATTGTTTATTTATTATCACAGTTTATTCTTCATAAACATTAAAAGAAACATAAGCAATCAAATATCTTAGATAAAATATAAACAATGGACCTTATCGCTTAAAAGCGATCTCTTCCAACAAACTCATGAGAGAAATGAAAAAACATTAAAGTTGAAAATAGAAGTGTAGGTGCATACTACGAGAAAAGAGAACAGAAACGGTAGACAGCAATAATAAATATACATACATACAAATAATAACAAATAAATAATACAATTATCGTACGCATTATTATACATATAATTTATATAATCTTTTACTTTACAACAATTTATATAACCTTATACTATTAAATGAAAAATTTTTGTATAAACATAAATATATTTAGCGGAATCTGCTTAAACGATGTTTATGCAATTTTATATTTAGGTTAGGTTTTCCTTTTTAAGTTTACCTACCTATAGAATTGCATTTCGCAATAATACGCAACCGTATTATTTACTCAGTCAGGACATAAATCAATCAGTTAAAATAGAATACATACAAGTTAAATATTAATTTGCCTTGTTTATATCATGTCCTTGCTTATTAATTATTCTTTATTATTAATTGTCTTCAGCAGTTGTACCTTTTAAGGGAAATATTTGTTAATGTTACGAACAAGAAGCGAGTAGTAATCGTTAGACGTACAAGTTCGGTTCGTCAATCATCAGTTTTTTCTTATTTACAATTTTCACGAAAAAGCTTAGTATGATGAAAGTTGCCTTGAAAAGTCATTTTTAACAGTTCTCACATCAAATTACATCACAGTAAAGATAGATAAAAGCTTTTAAAATCTTGACTTTTTACCCTTTATTTATATTTAAATTTATCTCAAAAAAAGATTCACTATACGATTACGTTATTACGATTTGTGGATTTTGTAATTACGAATGGATTGTAACTCTACAACTTATTTGTCATTAACATTTATCGCTATATGTATTGGTATAGCTTTTCACTAAAACAAGCACTGCGTATAAGCAGTGTGTCTCAAGCCACACAATGAAACGGTAATACGTTGGCCACAAAATCTCATCTACAATCGATAATCCTCTTACATGTGCAGATGTTGGGGGTTGGGGGTTGGTGCGGCGAGAAATAAATTGCGTGTGTGGGTAGTAGTCACGTAGACGGCGTGCCGCCTGGGATGCAATCATGTGTATGGAACACAGATCTAATATAACTTATTATTTTGGTAACGTTAACTCTACCCATTTATACTGTTACCTACTTATTCATGCCAATATCTGTCTGTTCTAAAGTTATCCAAATGGTTACACAGTTTATGATTGTTGCCTATAATGTATACTCCTATAGATTATGCATTAAAACTGAAGCTGCCTAGTAAGTAACAACAAAATAATAATAAAAGATATTGAAGGTAGACTTAACGCAATACAGATATATTGTCACACATGTTTCTATTGTGGTAAAGCTTATGTTTCGATCAATCAGTTGTGGTTACCAGCAGAGTCTTAGAACGCAGCGACCATCTCAGGCTTTAGGAATTGCAATGCATCAATGACAATCTCTGATAAGATTTTGATTGACGAACGTCTTTAAAGCTCATGTATTGGAAAAGTTACATTTTATTATACTTCATTATGAAAAATAGAAAACAATCATTTTCTATTACGACAGAATTTATCCACATTTACTTTTGCAACAAGATTATCTGTTGGTCTAAGAAGTAAGAAACGGGTCGCGGCAAGTTAACGCGAAAGTTATACGATGCTAAACCGCAGATATCAGATAAAAATAAATAAAGAATATATACAGCTTGTATTTTTGTATGCTTATTTCTTTAAACTATAATATTGAGAGTTGATTATTTTTTTTATTGAATAAAAGTAGTAAACAAGTATGCACGGCACCTGGTGTTAAGTGGTCACTGCAACCCATGGACATCCATTGCAACTTCAGGCAGTATCTTAGTACTACCTGAGATCGCAAATAGATGCGTTGCTACTTCTGAGGACTAAGATGGTCGCCTCGTATTTAGTAAACTCCGACGTCTGCACTGTCTTTCCGAAACACGATAAATTGCATCACGGTAGAATTGGGTGTGGCGGTGGTACTTCCCCGGGCGGCAGCCTACCACCTATATATGTTGCAGGCTCGTTCTGACATTGAATGAAACTAATACACGCATTTGAATTTATTCTTAGTTAAAAACCGCAAAACTGCATTGCTCAAGTCTGACCAGCTAATTGCTAGCTACGATAATTTCAGTTGGCTCCGCTATTTTGAAAGCCAATTTTAATTTCGTGTCGGTAATTATGACACAGAGGGTACAAAACGCTATCCGTTAATCTATACTAATATTATAAATGCGAAAGTCACTGTCTGTCTATCTATTACGTTTTACGATCAAATGATTGTCCTGGGCCGGTTATAATAAAAATAAAACTGAGTACGTATAGAGATAGTGTCAGTTCACACTATCTCCTGGGTAAAGGGGCTACGTTTTTGCAAAATGTTCTTATGATTTAGTAAAATTTCAATGAATAGTTACCGTGGACAAAATCACACATAAAGGCTAGTTACAAATAAAAAGGCTTTCATCAGATTTTTGTAGAGAGAAATGTGAAGAAATATAACTAGAAGGTAGAAGGTACAGCAGAAAGTTCGACAAATGTAATTTTGGTGGCCCTCCATCGTCCTTTAGAATCTGTCGTTTCACATTTCTGTTGAAATTGTAATCATTTTACCTTTTGGAGCCGTATATTCAAATTGGACGCGTCGCTACGAACGTAACGTCAAAGTTTTTTCGAAGCGACATTATTCTAAATACTAGTTTTCTGAATATTTTCTTTGTTCTAAACTTTGTAGGTACGTCGTTAATTTTAAGTCTGGAATTGAAACTCGGATGTAGTTAGTTGATAAACCTGCGGAAACTTTTAATTGCCATTGGTCGGAACCCACCCGTTCTAATTATGCTACCTACTGCGCCGTGATATGAGTTTAAAATTAAAAATAATTGACAGTCATTATCTTGGTCTGTCTTATACCTACAGATTATATACACGAATTCGGTAAATTAAATCACTTAAATAAGTAATAAGGTAGCAATTAAGTCAAGACAATTTAAAATTGCAATTGGAAAAATAAGTGTTAGATATACCTATAAATATACACAAGCCTAAATTATTATCCAAAACTAAATATACCGTAGTAAGTAGGTACGAGGTACTACAAGCCACGTTAAAGATAAGGCACGCACGTCGCCACTGCGAATTTCATCACGACCTCACTCGTTTCGCGCCTTTATTTACTTTACCAAAAAAATGCCGCCATTTTTTTAATAGACCTTACTTCAACGTTTTTAAAAATGAAAAATCTTCATACGCTTAACGATTTAAATACTTAATATTTACTTTTTATGTCACATTTATTTATGAAAATGTCATTTGTTTAGTGACACTTAAAATGATTTAGGAAATTAATTGGAATTATAAATATAATACCTAGTGTAAGTTTGTATAGGTTATAATTGCGTGCCTGTGTAAAGTCCTATTACCTGGTACGTAATGCAAACAAAACAGCAGAAATAGTCTTAGCACAGTATAAAATCGATCTGCAGGTAGATAAGAAGTAATCTACCTATAAACTGGGCTATTTCAAATTTCCGTTCGTAGCTAATGACTAAACCTTTAAAGGGCTTATGCCCTCTCAGAGGGGATTACCGTTAATATCCTTTGACTCAGGAACCTATCAGAAAATTATTGACAGAACGGACATTTCGGAACGAACAGGACGTCTGAAAATAACTTACATTTCATGTATGGTATGTCCCACTTCAGTTTCGGGTATACTAAACGGGAAGCGAATACTTTAGTTCTTAGAAGAAGCTACGCATCTGTTTACGATCTAAGATAGACCTGCGATACTATGTGAAGTCAGATGGCCTGCGTGCTTGTTTTTTACTTCTTTCCCATAAAATGTAGGTACGTAGATACTAAATAATATACTCGCACATCTAATTTTAACCTATCACGTACTTTCGTCACTGTGAATATCAAATATGTTCATGATAAATAAATAAACGCCATGTTGTTTTCGGGAATACGGGCATAAAAATAGAACTCTCGAGAAAAATAGAAGCTCGTTTATGAAACATCAAAGAAAATAGCTACGAGTAATGAGTTTAACCTAACACATTGATAACACTATTATATAATTATAAGCATATTTGATGATCTCCTTGAAAATTTTAAATTCAACGTCAGTTTTAAGAACACTTCTCAGACTGCTTTCCAAGAAGCGTGTCTATTCTGCAAGTAGGTAAGATAGACGTTGAAAATAGAGGCATTTTATGTATTAAAGAAGTTATAACCGAGCTTGGATTGCAACTCTTGAAGGCTAAGATGGTTGCCACTTGTAGTATATCTATAGATATATATGTATTTCTATCCTAAACATCATCACTACTACGTCAAGCGAAAACTTCGGATCTCTCTCTAAGAATATTGCCCCCATTTCGTGTAAAATATTATATTTAAAGTTTTTATGGAGAAGTGCAAAAACCTAAAATGTATACCTGCCTATTTTACATTTTTTTATGAACTCAATATTTTTTTTATTGAATAAAAGTAGCAAACGAGCATGCAGGCCACTTGGTGATAAGTAGTAACTGCAACCCATGGACATCTACTTGCAACTTCAAGCAGTATGTTAGTTGTACCTGAAATCACAAATAGAAGCGTTGCTACTTCTGAGGACTAATATGGTCGCCTCGTATTTATTGAACTCCGGTGACCACACCCTCCTTCCGAAACACGACAAATTGCTTTACGTTAGAATTGGATGTGGCGTAGGTACCTCGTTCGAAACTAATCGGGCAATCCCGAAAAATACATGTGAGTTAAGCCGTTTAATATTTATAAAAGATGTGTAAAGAAACTCACGAAACCTATAATAATAAAATAATCATATAGTTAAATAAACAATATAAATGTACATAATTGATACAGTAATGGATTTTTTATGTCCTATATTACGACTGGCAAGAATAGGTAAAGAAAGGCAGCTTCCAATTTTCCATCGCGTTTACGATCTTAAGGAGCTTGAGAATGCACATTAAAAATGTGCGGACGAAAAACTACGAAGCAATAAATGTCGAGCTCGCTGGAATAGGGTTAATATGGTAATAAAAGAAAATAAGAAAGAAATCCTTTATAATATACCTCAATTTTTTCTGAACAAATTTGCCTTAAAGGTCAACGTCCGGTTATAGTATCCTTTGGACTTGGATGTAGTTGGCACGGAGAAAAAAGGTCGGCGGCGATGAAGAGCCCGCACTCGTTTAAAAATCACGTTGGTATTATAAAAGTAGGTAGTTCTCGTATTGTAGAAAAGCACATTATATTATCAAGCACACTTATTAGTGTATAGTGTGCTCACTGTTGGAAATTACAGTGTATTAATTCCTACCAATATTATAAATGGGAAACCAACTCTGTCAGTCTGTCTGTCTGTGTATCTGTTACGCTTTCACGCCTAAACAACTGATTAGATTTTGATGAAATTTGGTACAGAGATAGATCGGTCCCTGGAGACGATTAAAGGCACTTTTTTTGCAAAATAAGGGAGAGGAGAGTGGGAGGGTGTTTGACGAAGACGGATCCGCGGTGGCCTTGTTCGCTACTTTTATTAAATATAACAATATGTGTGTTAAAAATTCGACTCCTTGTATTTCACACACATAATTTGTGAGTCTGACACTGTGACTTATTAGTCTAAAACAGAGGTGTTCAGAGGGAAGGTTAATTTCCCTTTATCTATATTAAGATCCCTAATTCCTGACGTTACATGGCTACCGTCAGCTTATCTACCTTTTTCTGATTCGAAATGTGAAAGCCATATTTGCCTAAATCATTCTTATCTTTGACAGGCAGAAAGGACCCATTTCTCCCAAAGGTAACGTAATACATGTAATTTGCTTTGTGTTAAAGATAGACATATAGACGTACGGGTTGCCTAATAATGTGCTTTAAGAATCTCTTACTGGGGAAGTACAATTACCACCAACGGTATTTCTACCGTGAAGCAATTAATTGTATTCCGGAAGAAGGGCATGATAGCAGCCTTCGGCTATCAAAGGCAAGAAAAGAAGATAATTTTCACATCATAAGATTTGTTACATTTTTAAAAAACATTTCACTACCATCTTTCTGGTCAACATCAACCCACTCCGTCTTCTCGAGTTAAAAGGATTTAGGCCATAATCCACTGCTCTGACCGAGTGCGGGTTGGTGAACTTCACTTGCCTTTATAGAGAACTATCAAGCATGCAAGTTTTTAACGATGAATTCCTTCATCAAAGAGCAATTTTATAATATACAATAATTAAAGGAACTTGCGATACCGTACCCGGAGACACCGGAATGGTAGGCCAATATAACTACTGGTTAATTTAAATAATGGACATTTTATTAAGTACATTTAACTCGTAAAATGTAATATTAAATAAGAATTTTATTCGACAAATAAATCAGCTGTTATGCGGCGTGCAATCAGCAAGGATTGCGTGTAACCGGAGACAGAGGTATCCAATATCAACCATTCTCATACATCTGTGCGATTCCAGTATCCACAGATTAAGTAGCGCGATATCAAATAATCTAGCGTTCAAAAGTCCATGACTGTTGAGTACTGATATTTATTTTTTTGTTGTAAATTCTCAATAAATGTGCCTAGTGACAGCATACTTCGAACCTATATTTAATTAAATTATTTATTGCACAGCTAGTACCTTTATTTGTCATCTAACTTATCAAACTGTCAACATTTATATCAAAAAAGTTATTTAATTCATTTTTGTAGATGATATTTACATCTACTAAACTTTTTTACCACTGTATTGACTGCTAAACACGAATATTCTCCGCGGCTGAAGAATAAATTAGGAATAATCCTACTGTTTCATTGCAGACCCGTTAATGGCGCTGAAATTTAACCATTGTTATCATTATATAAATACTTCACGTTCGAAACTGCGAAAGTTCGGATCTCTTTTTTAAATATTGCGCGCAGGAGTGTAAGGCTTGGCATACTTAAGGTTTCGTGTATTATATGAGTTACATATAGGTACATACAT
>DWNH01000799.1:0-13232 GCA_018249895.1 Tiana niger
TGCGTTGCTACTTCTGAGGACTAAGATGGTCGCCTCGTATTTAGTGAACTCCGGCATCCACACCCTCTTTCCGAAACGCAATAAAATGCTTCACGGTTGAATTGGGTGTGGCGGTGGTACTTCCCCGGGCGGCAGCCTACCACCTATAAAACTCAAAATACTTATCTAAATAAACTCACAAATAGTACAATTATGATTAACTTCTAAAAACCACAAAGAAAATTTGACATACAAAGTTTAGATTAAATTTCTTAAAGAATGTATAAGAATATTTTGAATTCTAAAGAAATCGTTATTAAATATGATATTGTTTTAGGCAAACTGTTAACATTTTCTAAGATGAGATATAGACCTTTTCGGTAAAATATTTATAGAAGTTGTTCTACGAAATGCAGTGTTATTTCCTTGACTTTAATGAGCAGAAAACTTAATGACATACATATAAGATTAGATACGTCATTGTTAAATGCCAGTATCAATGTCCAAGCTTTCATACATATATAAATTTAGCTACTTACTCTCTGTCACTTGTAGGATTATATCAATGAGACGCCACTAGTTTTTATATACTTACCTATAAATTGAAATAGCCCCATTCTATATATCTGTGTAAAGTACATTTTAAAACAGTGCTTTAGTTAAAATTATATACATATGTATACTTAAGTTTTATAACTACGGACTACGGACGTTAAAAGAAGACAAAAAACCCTAAAATGCGTCATAATGACTTGTTTTTCCACTGAACTATAAAAGTAAATTGATCCATCAATTTTTAAGGCTGCAGTAAGCGACGCAGGATGCTGTTACACCGATCCATCCGTCTCAATTTAGCTTCAACTTGCTCTTTGTCGTATAATGACTTAAAAGATGAAAATGTGTGTCATAAAAAAATCAATAGGAAGATATCATAAAGACTGGGACAATGTTGGGACGCTTTTAAAATACAACATGGACTAAAATATCCGATATATATGTACCTATCCCACTATAGCAGTACAATGACCTTAAGCGAAGTAAAGACAAAGACAAATACAAAATTATTTAATTGCAAATATGGGTAGGCAGAAATAGTATGTATGTACCTATAGTAGGGTTTGCACAAATAATACACAATTGTTAAAAAGAAACAAACGTTCCGGTTAGTATTATGAAATTTTTCGTTATGGACTTTAGATATGTACCTTATTAGGTACATACCTATACATATTTGTATAAATAGATTTATAAGACACTTCCCCGGGAGTAGAACTTGCCACTCTTCTGTTCTGTTCTCAGACCTAAGGGATTATAATAAAAACAAAACAAAAGCAGACATAATCTATTGAGCAGAAACATTCCACGTCGCCAATCTTGTATCGCAGAAGAAGTTCGGTTCAGAAGAAAAGCGTGGTAGGTCCGGCAGGAGGACACTGACTAGGAGGACTAAAATATGAAGCGATAGTTCTTAGTCTTCATGAGTAACGCATCTGTGTATGACTGCGGTACGGTATGCGGTTGGATAATAATGTAATGTCTATGGCTACCAGAAACACCTGGGAGCCTATATGCTCGGTTTTTACTTATTTCCCATAAAAAAGGTACCCAGGATCGCTATTAAACCAGAGTTCACGATATCGCAAGCACGTGTCGGCACTAAATAAACGGCAACCGTTTTATCTAACTACGCATACAAACAGCGCGATAAAGATAAGATAAAATTTATTCGCTATTTCTTTTGCAACCACGCTCAGATGAGATGGATCGCTGACGGAAAAAGTTTCCAAATCCTGAATATAATCGTGAATAATTTAAGTTGTAATACTGATTTTAGAAAATTTTCCTTAAGAAATTAGTTAATTTGTTACTTCTTCGTAAACCTTCATATTAGTTGCTTTAGATATAATATTTATATCAGTGATATACTCAGTTAAGCCGTTATCGACTTTGTCCTGTATGTCTTTGTTCGAGACGATCTTTATATCTCGTCATAACCAACAACTCCTAGATTATTTACTGCTGTAAATTATGATAAATTATGATCATTACTACGAAAATTAGTGTTCTATATTAGTGTACTATTAACCTACGTACTTACGAACATACTTAAGAAGACTTACAATTCTATAACCAATGCAAAAAAAGGGAGGAGCTCCGTACTAAATAAAACGTTCCAAGATAATTACCGTACACGAAGATGTTGTTAGAAACCACAATAAACTCAAATCAATACCGTAACACATGTCATATTGTCACATTCTGCAAGAATAACTCAAAACATGAATCTGGGTCGTTGAGACACACATAAGACACATAATTGAATTTTGAAACTGGAGCACGCATGCTGGAGTCATAACAAACACATAATACAGCAAACTAGGATATCAATCAGAGGTCTCTTTTATTATAATTATTGAAACGACATTAATTGGCGATGATGTTAGTTATTTTATAAGAAGTTTTATAAGAAAGAAGTTATTATGAACGACTTTTTTAAATTTAGAGTCAACGTAAACAGTTATCTGAAACGATGTGACACTGTAGAAATGTTAATATTAAATAAACGTTGTAACATCGGTGTGCAAACCTTGTACAGAGAGAAAGAATGGCGGGCAGCATCGGATATATTCCACATTTCCCACACGGTTAAAAAAGCTCACTCTCTTAACGTAATTACAAAGATAAATGTACTTCTTCTAAGCCAGGAAATGGTACATGGTCCCTTGTGTATTGTTATAATATCGTCCTTGCTTCTTGCTTCGAGAGATAAAGGTGCTTCCCGTTTGGAGCGAAACATTATTTTAACGTCTCTTCAAGTTGAATGACAGTTGAAGTTTGAAGGGTTGTGGGTTCATTCATTGTGAACCTCAAATACTAAGGGGCCCCATCGGTAAAACAACAGCGTGAGCATTGTTGTAAATTCAGCAGATATTCCTATCTTTCCCAAACACTTCTATTTTTGAGATAACAAATGTCTCAATTTAATTATCTAAGATGATTGAAGTGATATCGTTATCATAACATGTAGAGAGGTGAAATATTTAAACTAAAATATATTTCAACAAAATAGTCTGGTAACAAAGAATACTTGAGACAATTTAGACATACCTAATTCTTTTTTAGCGTGAAAGAACTGCGCTCATCAATGGGATCAATGATATTGCAAGAATTGCAAACAGCACATTGCAGCCGAATGTTTCATGAAACAAATATATTAAAAATTACAGTTATGAATAACATGTCCACTTTCCTATGTATTATAAGGTATTTAACCTACTATGTTTTCCGCAAATCTATCACAAGATTGGGAGCGAAGCGAATTGCAGATAAAAGTTCACAGACGTTCAGCGAGATTAAAGTCTAATATACGTCTTATTTATATAAATTTAACAGAATTGTGTCAACACGAGTACTTAGTACGAGGTTTACTAGCAAAAATAGTGTCAACTGAATAAGATCGTAATGCATAGCATTTATTGGTCCATTTCTTATTCGAAAATTCGACTTTTCTCAGTTTAATTTTGGTAATCTATTGTAAGACACGAATTTAAAATTGTTTTTAAAATCTTCACAATTTCTATAAGCGTCACAGTATTCAAACCTTAAAGTTAAAGAGCCCTTGAAGACGGGTCTATATATAAAATTCGTAGGGGTCTTTACCTCAGGAGTAAATAAAACAGAGAAATTGCTTAGCCATTAGAGATTGAATTAGGTTTTTTATCCATTTGTTCCTAATTATGAAAATCGCCTAAAATCTAAGGCACGTACAACCACTCACAATAAATGATACCTCACTAATCCTTGACATCATCTCCGACCAAATAAATAAAATTCTGAGATTTAAAAGAAACATTTAAAAAGCGAACGAGAGTGAACAGACCTTTTCCTAGAACCCGACGTAATTGCGTTTATCGGAGCGTAAAATGACCGTTGCAATCTTTAATCAGTTCAGCTGTTTTATTTTTTCGCTAAATTTCATTACTTCGCTTGTTTGTTTACGGCCGGTGACATTCTTTCTTTGTCTTAATTGTTTCGTAACTCGCCTTTAAAATCACATTAAAAGCTAATTGATAAAAGTCGCAAAAAACGCTATATATCCGGCGTTATTTTCCTGTTCCTGAGCAGAAGAAATGTTGACAGTTAAATAACGTTACTAAATGTAACAGAGTATTGTGAAGTATGAATCTTTTCTGGTAATAGGTGATTCCGAACGAAGAGAGATAATCCAAAGAGATAAGAACAATCACATTTATCGCAATACAAACAAAAACTCATTGTTTCCGAACGGGGCTAATAATGTGTTGCACTAGAAAATTAACCATTGTCTTAGTCAGTCAGTGACGTGGAAGAAGTATGTTCTATTATATCTCGAGGTAACTGGGTAAACCACTCCTTAGAGGATAATATCGATGATCAAGATGTATTACATGTGTCTATCGTAGTATGTCTAAATCGCACTCATCAACCAAACCGAATTATATTTGGCGAGCTTGTTGGTAAATAAAATAATCAAATGCATTATGATTGTCAATTAATCTATATCAACTCATTATTGTCCCACTGTTTGCTACGGTTCTCCTCTCGAATGAGAAGGATGTAGGCCATAGTCCACCACGCTGGCCAAGTGTTGATAGGTGGAGAAATTTTTAAATTCACATATTTTTTTCACTCCACTCTCACTTATTCAATTAATACTATATAAGAAGAGTTAAAGGAGATATAAAAATATACATCGCCGGAAGCACTCCAAATTAACAACTGCAATTTTTTTTTACGAGTAACTTATAGGTATTTATGACGCGGCGCCGTGACCATTAACGTCCGTTCTCACAATTATAACATTAAAATTCATTTAATTCAACCCCAAATCCTTTTTCGAAGAACGTTCAACGGCTTTAAACAATTTCGCATCAACACTGCGCAAGCGCATAAATACTTCGTCTTCGACATAACGCAGTTATTGTGGACGAATCTCAGAAGCAATCGTGCATTCTCAGTCTGTTCTCGTTACTCTCGACCATTGACATTAATAACAAAAGCGTGACGCAAATGCGTACCGCTTACGCTTTGTTATTTTTCGTTGTGCAACTTGCGAGTGCTCAATGGGCCGTGATTTATGGGCAATAGATTATACTTCATACGATACATTCAGCTACTAACCTTGTTTTCACAAGGTCCATTGGATAATTAAATCTGAGAGCAAATGGTTTCATATAATCAAAATGCATTGCATCTATTGTCAAAAGGAAAAAAAAACAAGTTTTTGTTTTTTACCATTAATGCTATTTCGTAAATTAAATAAATAGTATTTCATATAACGAAATTAAAACAAATCTCCAAAACCTATCACTTGTCCTATCTGAGATCGTAATTAGTTGTGTTGTTATTCCTAAGGACTAAGGTGGTCGCCTCGTACTCCGTCAAGCTATAATAATTCAAAAGAAATGTAAATATTTTATATCATTAAAGCATACTTCACATAAAAAACCACTTTCAGATACACGAACGCAAAGCGAATCTGGCTTTATTTAAAAAGTTCATAATTGTAAACGGGAGGGTTCCCACACAAAGCAACTGCTGAACTCCCGGATTGCATCATTGTTCGAATACAAAATGCACCAGTGATAATTTTGCATACTCCCAGTCTCTGAATAACTTTACAAGCTTGTAAACATCACACCGAAGATAAAGTACTGTGTAAAATAAATTGAATGGATAAAACAGGACAGCCCACGAAGAGTACTTAAAGTCTCTAATAAGCATAAAACTAGAAGGCATTAACGCAACGTAAGAGTTCAGAAAACCATTTAAAACCCTAAACTATCCCATTAATTGCAGCCTCTAAGGAAAAGGATGAAGAAATAAAAAGTTCAGGTAACACGATAGTTTAATCGGCGCCAAACTTTCAAATTGAATGCATCCGAGATCGTAATTTGTAGAATCGAAATCGAATTTCGTAAACTACGGGTTCGGGATTAGTTTTCGGTTTGTTGAGTTCGGTGTTTAGAGATTTAGCGAGTTTGATGGAAAAGTTGAAGCAACGGAATTGCACTGGACTGTACAGTTCGTCGTCTATTTGCGTGTTGCTGGCATACTGAGCACTTTGCTAACTACCTATATGGGGTATATACTCGTATTATTCTGAATTCAGTACATCAGCTGGATCGAAATTCAGGTGTTTTCATAGCAGCAGTTTGAGAGCAGTAGTCTATTGTAATTTTAGCATCCCGTTCCGGGTTATCCGACTTCCATTCCGGCATGTACATATTTTTGAAATTATAATATATGCGAAGTTATAATAAAAATTACCCATTTTTATAACTCTATTCTTAAAGAAAAATATCACAAGGAAACTTACATGCTTGAAATCGCTGTAAATTTTTCGCTCTTGAGAAAAGATCCGTATTTTAAGTTCTTTATACTACCCTTCACTGTAGAGTAAACTTAGAATAAAGTGTAATAATGCTGATGCAAACCGATCGATTGTTTGTACTTTCCCGATTGAGGACAAACATAAAAGAAAGTTAATAACGTCATCGACGAGACTGTGGTAATTGTTGACAGGCCAAACTTAGCATATACTCATACTGAGTCACGAGCGTCCGGTAAAGACATACTTCCGAACCGTGTGGTTCAAATTAAAGTTATCGTAATACATTAGTTAAGTATTTCGTTTTTTTTTATTGAATAAAAATAGCAAACGAGCGTGCAGGAAACCTGGTGTTACGTGGTCACTTTAACCCATGGACGTCCACTTACAACTGAAATCTCAAATAGATACGTTGCTACTTCTGAGGACTAAGATGATCGCCACGTATATAGTGAACTCCGGAATCCACACCCTCTTTCTGAAACACAACAAATTGTTTCACGGTAGATCTGGCGGTGGTACTAAATTGCTCAGCCGCAAACGCATGCCGCAATCGCAAGCTGCATCGATGTACCTTAACAGGTTGTCCGCGACTCACGACAGAAACAGTTACGCGGCACACTTAAATGAAGATAAGTGTATTGTGTTTAACGTTTGGTCGTCAAATTTAGGTTACCTTCCCAGAAGTTTTGGTTTCGTTTTCGTTGGAAATGTGGTATGCAGTAGATTCATCATCGTGAACAAGTAAGATCATTAAACTGTTAGAAGGACCTTCGTATTGACCGAGTTTATACATATGTATGTATAAGTATATGTAAATCATTTGAAAAATTATAACACGTCAAAAGCTCTGAGAATTAGTTACATTGACTGTTGAATTAAACTATTCTTTTATAAAGATTTTTTACTTGCTAAAATTTCACTTATTTATGTCCATTTTATTCTTATAATAATATTTGAAGTACAAAACGTTTCCTTTTTTTAAAATCAAGTGCGCACGGAGAAGTGTGAGATTTGACATAGTAAAAGTTGTAAACCTAGGGAGGAAATATGCAGATATTCTTATATTAGATGTGAAGCATGTACATTAAATTAAATTTAACTTTTAATACTATAGTAGCTATTGCCAAGTCCCAAAATATACTTAAATCAATTGTTGTAAATGCCATTGACATATGTGACACAAAAACATAAAGCAAATTACATTAAAAACAATAGTTAATGTAAGATTTTTACTAATTTCTAAAATAAAGTTTTAGGTAATTTTAGTCGAATACCGAAAAATAGTTTACAAAAATCGGCATTACTTTTAAACATTATAAACACGAAATTTATATACTATGACATGTAATACTATCATAAAAATGTGAGCAATTTGGGATAATAGCACTAGCAAGAAATAATGATGCATTTTGACAATTTATTCAAGGTGTATTACGTTCAGTACTACACCTACTTTGAGATTTCCGACTAAGAACAAAACACAAGTACATAATCACGAAATAATACCACTCAAGAACCGTTGACTAAGGTGTGCGCTATTGTTTCTACCACGCATAATGCGATCCAGCGGCGTATTACTAATGGTGTTAAAGTGCTAATTTGAAATTGTAATGGACAATAGAAAGCTACGGAATGACGAGATAGTATCATTAAATGATACCATATGACTGTTATAAATTACCTGTTACTTTTAATGGCTTAATGTTATTGAATTGTTATCACGCAATACTTTCCGTTTCGAGTTCGTACCTACTCATATGTATGACAACTTTTGAAACTAAGTTCATGTTATAACTATTACATTGTTACATTAATATGTGAAACTGATGATAAAAAAATTAGGTTCTGTAAATAAAAAACGACGAAATAGTTTGTCACTAAATTTAGGTATAAATATAATGACAACCACCCTTATTCTTACTAAGGTATAAAAAATATAAAGGTACTCAATTGGTATGCCTTATAAATAAATAAATAAAGTGGCAAAGATACGAACTCATGAAGACTTATTTTATAATCTTATTAAACTTTCTTAAACATCTCAGATCTCAAAATACAGGCACTGCTGATTTACAGCTGCATATCAAAATGAGAATACAAAAACAAGCGTGTAAGGTGTTATCTGAAACATCTCACTAAATTTATAGTCACAATGCACACTATTATGTACGTACCAATCGATGCAATACTAAACATAATTGCGATAGTAACTTTTACTACACGTCGGAGTTATTGGGTTAATGACAATGAGCCCTAATTGTTTTGTATAATGAACGATTAACATAACCTTGTATGTAACTACTTAGGGCACATATTGCAACAACACAATCCTACGCTTTTGACGTGTCTAATAGATAAAATTAAGATGATATCAATACGCTAATATTGATATGCTATTATCCAATAAAGTACTGAGTAGGACCAAATATTATTAAATAATATTTTTTATAATCACATAATCATACACAACCAAATAAAGAATAAAATAAACTTAAAAAGATATTTCACTTTCAAAATATAATCGTTAAACTAAAGTTTATCAATGCTACTCAGAACCTAACCTGAGTAATCAATCAGTTTAAAACTATTTAAAATATTGATTAATCGCCTGTTTCATAACAATTAAAGGCAACATTTAATCTATCAAAGTTTTTGTGAGATAGTACTTAAACAAATATTTTTGGATTAAGTCATTCGCGTGAAGATTGAAAGAGCTTGTTGCAAATAAGATATGACGAATTCCATGGTAGAGTATTTATTAAAAAAAAATCTATTAATACGGTATCTCATCAGCAATTTTAAAATTTATTATACGTTGAATATTACTAATACCGCAGAAAATCTAATGTATAAATGACGCAGGCGTGATCGTGTACACGTTTCTGTATATTTTGAAGTGTATCTCGCGTAGAGCCTGTTTTACTCAAATACGCGAAGTCTATTTGGGCTACGTGGCTTGAGACTCAAATAAATGGTAGGCCCTGATTACGTAGGCAGCACGCCAAACTAAACCTACTAAATTCGATTCGGGAGCTTGGGAGCCAGATTGCTATCGTAACAAGGTTAAGTCTGGTTTTTGACTTTTACAAACGGTGATAAGATTAGAAATGAGCTGGTTACTAGCGATAGAAAATAAATTACAAGGCAAGGTTTTATAGATAGTAGGTTCGGAAAGTGTCCATATTTATTTCTGCGGTAAATCAATTTATTGTTTTTCAAAAGAAGGGTGTGATTGCTAGAGAATACAAATCACGAGGCAACCATCTTAGTACTCAAGAATAACAACGCAACTGTATATGATCTTAGCTAGGCCTGCGGTTAATGCCTGAGATTGAATATAGGCGTTTAAAGGTTGCAAAGACCACTTAACATCTCTACTTTTCTACAAAAAAGGGAATCGAAAGTTACCCCAACCGTGCGGAAATATCGTTATATGTCGTGGTGCGGGGCCGATCCCAGCTAGACGTAAGCGATTGTCAAAATGGGACTTAAAACATCCTCAAAAAACTAATAAGTCCAGGCAAGTCGATGTAAGGCTAAGATTAAATAGGCAACATGCCAAGCTAAGCGTAGAAAATTTGATTGAGTTTGGTCGGCTCGTAATAAAAACGTTTTAATGCTATGGAAATCTATGGAAGTATTTTAAAGTTATTTAGACACTTTGTACTAAATTGAACTCTGGCTATAATAGTAGGGAGTGAAAACGTAAATATAACACGGAATTTTACCTTACTTTAAAACATGTATACAACCTTAAAACTCACTCATCCGAAAGTGTGTCAACGCAACGTTGAACTTTGCTGTTTAGTTAACAAAGTTCACGGCGACTTTAATTACCAAATATGAACCGTAATTAAGTTTTAATTAAAGCGTAAAACGCGCTAAAAGCGCTGTAATATTCAGTTGTAAGAAATCTAGAACATAACTAAGAGTTCAATGTATTCAATAACATCTTCATTGCAGATCAATTCAAAGTACAAGCAAATATGTATGTATATATTTTGTTATATGTGTAGCAAAGGATTAAATTGCGTGTAGGTTCGAACAATCTGCATCATATTGCTTGAGGCTCGTATTGTGAACTAGTACATGAGATTGGATTTGAGTCTTCGATTGACAATAGATTCAATCAAATGCTTAGTTACTTCATTATAAGAGCAATATTAGGCCAATCAGTATACAAATACAAATGTATAATTTAATACAGTATAAAAATACTGTATTGCGTGCACATTAAAACAAATATATGTATAAGTAAAAATTGTATCAAAACATATAACAAAAGCGTTTTTATTGCTAAGAAAGGGATGTTTGCCAGACAACGTCTGGACAGATGATAGGGAATTAGGCAACGTTTAAAAATAAAGGGTGCAGCGTAATAAATAGAAGGATAAATACATACCTAAATATACTTAGCATACATACATAATATATACCCCTGAATAAACATCGAAATAAGCAAAAATCGAAAGCTAACACCATCTGATACATTTTCACTTTGGAAATAGTTTCGTATAAGGTATATAAAATCAATATCCGTTGAATATCGAATTCGATGAAATATTAATACTTCACGAAAATGACGGAAGTGAGTTTAGAGTTACAGAAGTCGAAGTCAATTTTAATTTTAGTGAGATGGATTTATTTATATATACATATATATAAAATGTTCCAAGTTTACAAGCATCATCGAAACAGAAGTTTTAATAATAGTAGTTATTAAATGAAATTCTTATTCTGAAAATATTAAGTTGAATTTACTTAAGCGTAGTTCATCTACTGTAAGTTCGTTAGGAAATCCAGAAACTTTGAGTAATGAAAAAAGTTTTGCGGTATTCAGAAAATATTTTTAAAATATAATTTTTCTGTGGTTTATTACCTTATTAATCTATCTCTACATTTTTTAAAGAATCTACAATTTGAATTCGTTTTCATTCTTGTTATGATATTAAACATTATCCTATTTACATAAAAAATAAATATATTTCAGTCGTTCAGACGTATACGTTATTTTTTAAAAGTATATTGGTATTGTACTTGTAAACAGATAAATAAATAAACCACTATAAGGTTACAGTACTACATATCGGCCATTACTGTATGCTTTATTTGATCTGAACTAGCAAAGCCATGCAAATGACATCACAGTCCTTTGCTACATATAGACAGTTCTTTGCCCTCTGGCTTTGAGTGACATATCGTATAAAGGCTTTGCGAGTCTATAATATGCTCGTTCTTGTAATAAGAAATTTCGCTTTAGGCAGTCAACTTGTATTTTCTATTCGTTCTTGGTCACATCAGACTTTTTGTATATTAAAATTGTATAATTCAAACTGAAAATATGGCAATATAATCAAAGTTTTATTTAACATTTCTGTACTTGCAACTATAAAGGTCATTACAGATTTTTCAATAATATATTGTAAATATTTAAATAATGATAAATGTTTTGTGTGAGCTTTAACAAAGCTAAGTAGAGCCTGTACCATGGTAAAAGTAAACAAGGGTATAGGTGGTAGGCTGCTCCCCGGGAAGTACCACTGTCATTCCAATGAATTGTCGTGACAGAGAATGAATGTGCTTAACTTGCGACGCTATTTACTCTTATTCAGTATGAATCCTTATCCAAATTTCTAAATTGCAAACGGGCGAAGCCGGGGCGAGTCGCTAGTTTTTAATAAAAATTCAATATTATGTGTGGTAGTAGGTTACCATTTAAAGAGTTCTGGCTTTGATTCCAAGCGAGGCTAAGGTTTAATGGGTGTGGTGGTGGTATCGTTCCGATCGCTTTAGTCTATCTATAAAAATGATAGAGATATTTTAGATAATAAATTACGGCGCGTTCAACCATAATGTCTTTCGAAATGCTTTATATTCTAAAAACCGCAGTACAACCCTTGTTCAGTGCATTCGTAATTATGGGTCATCAAATCTAAAGTCAGGTAAAGGTTTTTTATCACGGCAGCCTAAAGTCTAGCTAACGACCGGCTTTAGCTGGTAGGCGGAAGTTATTAGCGGGGCCGTTGACCCTAGCGACGCCGCCCGCCCAAACAATATCTACGGGAATAAAAAATAACACTGCTCTTCGGACGGATTTGTACAATTTGTTGTTATATTTTATTACTTTTTGCATATTTAGATTGGTTTGTTGTCAGTAAACGGTGAATTTTGGTATTTTATCGTTTTCATTTGAGGCTATGATCAAATCCTTTTATATTAATTACACATTACACGGTTTAAAGGGAGAGGGCTCCTATTCCTCTGAACTCAGTATAAGTAGATTCAACATTAGTATATAGTATATTACTTAAACGTGCTCTTACACGTTTGGTAACAGTAAAATATTGTAAGTGTTACAAACATATATCCTAGGAAAATTTTCGCAGGAAATTTGAAATAAGATACATATAAATATTACAATGCAATAGTGAAGGTTTACCATCACGTGTTCTAAAAATAATCAAATAGAAATTAAACAACGAATAAAACGTTGAATAACTATTGTGAGTTTACATAAGAGACTGTAACATGATGAAACATATTAACATTGTTATACTTATCTTCCAACATGTGTAATAAAGTTACAGAAAAAATATGTAAAATACGAATACAATTTACATAACAACTACGTAAAATTGTTACTTTTACTAGTACTTTGCTCTCCAAAACTTATATATGAAATACTAACCCGTACCTAGTATGCGAGTTGTGAGCAGAAGCACCCATAACTTGCGTAATATTGTTGTAAAACTTGGCCACAGTGCCTATCGCATTGCTAGTTTAAAATTGGAGTTTGAAAGCGGTAAGTTCTTCGAAGCTCGGAGCTGGGAGGCCGATGACGTCATCAATTAGTGCGTCGGCTTCGTACTACTACAAGCAC
>DWNH01000800.1:0-13229 GCA_018249895.1 Tiana niger
GTTGTATCTTATAAGCAAATGTTTGTAACACGTTGAAAATTATGTATTCATTTAGACTTTACCTAAAGGTCAAATGGGTAAGCTAAATAAATAATTAAAACTCTTAGAATTTATTAGCTAACATATCTTCACCTCCGTCGAGACACTGCATTGATCTAACAAGCGAAAGCGAAAGCGGATCAGCGCCTAGTCCATAAATCAGCAATGGACAATTACAATTGTCCAACATATAAGCCTATTCTTGTACTGTTTCTATACCAGGGAACAGCTGTTGTCGATTATATGTGTTATTATTATTAAGTTTTGCTTACAGTATTCTCTTTCTGTTTACAATACAGCATTATCATTGACGAATCAGACGGCATAATTTGGTGCAAATAAACAGTTTTATCTTACTTAGCGCAGGCGTTTATAAACTACATAATATGTATACTAGTTACACACCGAAATGAATATTGCTCTGCAAATCAATTTTTGTCCATTTTAGTAAATAACGCTTAAGTCTCCTGGGAGACTGCTAGGAGGAGGTGCTAGCACCACACTAGCAATCCCGGTGTCGTGGGCCCCATGGCCCATGGAACCATGGAAGTGGGGACACACAAACACAAATACCAACACACAGACTAGGAACACAATCATCATTAAAGCTTGTGCCCAACTGGCCCCACATCGCGGAAGCGCAGCCGGGGGCGGCGGCCGGGACTCCGCCGCGGTGGTCGCGGGAACAGGATCACACCCATACACGTAATATAATTATCATATTATGAAGATGATATTATTGTATCTGGTCAATGTCAAAGAACAAATAATATCTTTGGAATTATTTGCTTATGTCTGACTGTTTCTGTGTGTCTGTCTGTATGTTTGCAGCTTTCACAGTATTGAGAACGGTGTAAATTAAAATTTGGCGTCATTTTCATTTTGATGCGCCCCCTCGAAGCCATGTTTTTATGTCAAGAAATTGAGACAAACAATTGCAAGTCGGAAAGAGAAAAGGTTTATTCTAAATTAGGAGGTGCGTTCAACGGCAATGGTAAAAAAACATAGGTAGGTAACTACGTACATATTTAATTATTTTGAAATAACATCGTTGTATCCTAAAAGGTCGCTTGAATTCATAAATGTTATTAACGGTCACAAAAGCGGCCAGACCATGGCGAATGGGTCTGCCTGCTCTGTCCTCTTTTTTTTAATTAAAAAAAGATACTTATGGCTGATGGCCGCTGGAAACTAAAAAATCTGATTATGATTAATTAAAAACAAAAATAAAGTTGATGTTTAAATGACCACCGTGATTAGTTTGATAAAACATAAATATGTAAATGTCTCTCCCTTAATCATAAAGTGTGCTTACCTGCAGCTCTTGTCTTGTCGCACAGAGGATGTGTGTAATATTTCCCCTAGTTATAATATGTAAATAGCCTGGCTGCTTTTTGGACATGAAGATAATAAGTGTTTCGTTCACAACATACTGCAGTCACGTTTATACTCCAGCAATGTTCCTCATGCCACCTCTCCCAATAGCTTAGGACCTCTTCGCTTACAATGCCAGAAATATACTATTTTTTTCCGACGGAAGATAGCTTGTTGCCTCAGGAAAATTTATATCAATATAGTTATAATATGTATGTTTGCAATTTCGTTAAAAATTATCAAAATTTGCGGTTAGCCGTAAATTATGTAAACGTCGAAGTCTGCCGGACAGCTATAGAATACAAACCAATTATGTTTGGAGTACATATATTATTCAAACAATGCTGCATGAAATCTAATTTGGTTTGGATAGTTTTAAAATAAAACGATAGGCCACTTTCATGATAAGGTTCAAGCTAAGTACTACTAAATGTAAATACAATACTATAGAGTCACACACACACACACACACACACAGACACACATCTGAATACAAGCGGGCTGTATGGCGCAGAGGCCGCGGCGGCGCACGAGGCCTGCGCGATGTTGATTCGCTCAAGGTCAATGGTCTCGTTAAAATACATTTATCATTTGCTCCTCGGTAAACAAAAACATCGTGAAAAAACCGGCTTCTATGAAACTTCTCTATATTCTTAAGGTTTCCATCTGTCTCTATGTACACAGCATCAGGACTGCATCAGTTGCTAAAGTGGATCAGACTTTAACTCAATTTAATGTTCATGGGCATTAAAACAGGGAAAGTACTACCGCAACGCCCATTTTCTACTGTGAAGTAATTTATTGCATTTCGGAGGAAATAATTTGTAGGATGAAATTAGAATATTTGTCAATTTTTCTTATAGGTAAGTGGTAAAATTTTTAAATTTTCTTGTCAGTTTTGTAGGTAAACGCAAAACTAACGCTGAGAATTTTTAATTGTTTATTCAAATTATTATTAGCAACAAACAAAAACGTTAAATTTTAAAATAACGATGTACTTAATAGATAAATAATAACCTAACTTGATATCTACACTTACAATATTCACTTACGAACTGCGTTAATTATTATATTTACAATCTTGTATACAATATTATTTTGAATGTTTTTGTTACTTACAAAAAATATTCCATGAGACCGCTCTATTATCAACCAACATTTATAATGTCCCCCGCGTCCCCGCACCGCGCACCGCGCACCGCGCACCGCGCACCGCGCACCGCGCACCGCGCACCGCGCACCGCGCACCTGGCCAGCGCCCGAATCTTCCCGATATTTGGCACTAAACAAACTGTGGTGATTTAAATCTTCAAATCAGATACGTATACCTACTTGTTGTCTATATTTTAAAACATCCTGACATTGTGTAAGCACATTGGAATAGTTTCAATAAAGTGTTTACGTGTTCTGCTCAAAAAGAACCGAACCGAGTGCAGCCGACCGGCAACGGTTTTGAATAAACCAGTTTTTAAATTGTAATGTCCATACTTCATATACATAACTGAATTTAAATTAATTTTAAGCTATAGCAGAATTAAGTCCGCGAAGTAAGTTAATTAGTGTTTGGATATTTGGATGTTTGTTACTCAATCCCGACGACATGGCTGAACCGGTTTGGGTGAATTTTATACAGACACTTTATCACCTGCATAGTGCAACGCACACAGTACTGTTCACTCCGGTATTCCATGGCTACAGCGGATACCGCGGGTGAAGCCGCGGGCGAGGGCTAGTCGTTGCAATAAATCGAACACGATAATTCACTCATTGAACAAAAACTGGGTGCCAGTATAGTACACTAGTTAACGCTAGCGGACATGCACCGCGTCCGCGCCACTGAGGACTGCCAAATCCTTAATCACATTATCGTGCCAAGTACAATTGATGGCTTCACTTCATGCACGTACAATGTACATGTACGAGTGCACTGCTCTCTACGAAACCAGCTTCCTCTCCTTGAAGAGTAATGGAATGCCTCCCTTGACGCTCTGCACTATATCCGAAGCCGGATTGACAATCGGGCGGCGCCTGGTCTCGGGCGCCGGCGCCACCGTGAACCGAGCCAGCACGGCCGCCAGCCCAGCCAGCGACTGCATCAGGCCCAGCCGCTCGCCTGAAACACAAGAACAAAACAGACATATAAAGTGATACAAGTCAATAACAGTAATCATAAAGTTTCACGCTCTTAGCGCCACTACTTACACCAGGATGCCGTGTCGCGAGCACTATACACACACTCAGTCACAGTAACGCTCAAACTGGGAATAAATATCTTAAATCATCGTTTAAACTTCTGCCGGGTCCTCGAATACATAATATGAATGTAGTCTGTCTGTTACATTTAAATTATAGTGAATAATAATTATACTTATATTATACAATATATAATTTAATAATACCTAAACTTAATATAGTAGGTGTTACCTATTTGATTTTGTTATCCTCAACCTGTTCACAACTTTCTGTCTTCATAGACTGAAAGTTCTAATTATAAAATTAATATATTTATCTCAAGTATACGACGGGGCGAGCCCTCCACAAGATCTTCCACTTTACGTAGATCGACAATAATATATAGAAGTTAAGACAATTTCTTACCAATACAAGTTCGCGGTCCGAGGCCGAAGGGTAAATAAACATATTTGGTTTCTTCTTTCATTTGTTCTGGATCAAATCTTTCAGGGCGAAACTCTTCAGGGTTATCGAAGTACTTCGGGTCGTTGTGTAATGCTTGCAACGGAATTATAATGGTCACTTCCTTGTCTATTGATATGTTCAAATCTTTGAACGTATACGGACGCGCGCACTCCCTGATCAGAAACCCGAGGGAAGGGAACATCCGCATGCCTTCCTTGAACGCCCACGTGAGGTAGGTCATTTCTTTAACGGCGTCGTAACACAACTTGTTGTCGTATTTAGCGAGAACACGGTCGATCTCGTCTTGCACTTTTTTCTGCACCTCTGGATGGAAGGCCAGTTGATGCAGAGTGTAGCTGGTAGCCGATGATGAAGTTTCAAAGCCCGCAGCGAAGAAAACAAACACTTGAGCAGCCATTAAAACTTCGTCCAAGTCTATCTCGACAGTTTCAGGAGTTCCATCGGCCTTAATCTTTTCAATAGACTCACCTACTAATTTTCCCTTCTTCTTGCATTCAATCAACAAATCGATGAAATCATTTCTACCAGAAGTTTCATACCCTCTCTGCTGCAGTATTTGCTTTACTAATGCGACGATATCCTTCTCCACTTTACCAAGAAGCTTCATGTGCTTGAATGCATAGGGGAACAAATCCTTTAAAATAGCCTTTATGGTTATGACGGGTCCCGTATCAAATATATTGAGACCAAGCTGGCGAAATGCAGAGTTTTCGTCTTTGAGTGAGTTAGCGTCGAGACCGAAGCCGCAAGCGCCAATAAAGTCAGTGGTGTAGCGCGCCATGAGGTCGCGTGCGTCGAGCGCGGCGCCGGCGGCGGCGGCGGCCAGCGCGCGCGCCTGCAGCCGCTCCGCGCGCTCTGCGATCAGGGGGAACATGGCGCGCAGCTTCCCGCTCGTGAAGGCCGGAGTCATGCGCTGACGTAACAGCCGCCACAGGTCACCGTCCGCAAAGAACAGGTTCCGGAACATCGGCTCTATTCCATACTTCTCAGCGACAAGGCCTCGCGGATAAAAATAGTTGAAATCCACGGTCAAAACCTGTTTGATGATTTCTGGATCCCTGATCACCAATTCCCGCCCCGTTCCTCGAAAGAACCCGACCACTTTTTCATTGGGATACTTCCAATACATTTCGGTAGACATTTCCGTTACACTCTTGCGCACTAGATATCCTCGCAAGTTCGTCCCGAATAACGGTATCGGCTTGTCGTGCTTAACCCCCCTTAGCTCCCAATACTTGAACGTCCTCGTGCAGTACAGGTAGGCCGCCACGAGGACTACGAGCGCTATGGCCAGCGTGATCATCTTGTGTCGCGATCGTTCGAGCGCTCCTGCGAGAGTGAACACGAATTGTACTGTGGGAGCCTTTATATTGCAACTACACAGCCGAATGTTTAGCTGAATTGATTTAGTACGTTCATGCCGTAGCCCGGCTGTAAAGTTCGGCAGATCAAAACGCTCACATATTTTAGACAACGAACTGCCAAGTACTAAATTAGGTTAACACTGGCAGTACACGTATACCATTGTACGAAAAGAAACTTCGTAGTTTCTTGAACACAGGCCAGCCGAAGTTACCTTCCTCTCGAAATTAGACTTACTCACGCGGATCCCTTATCCCAGTTAGATAAACTCGTTAACAAATACTTTGAGAGTATTGCCATCAATAATCTCCGGTACGGGTGTGGCATGGACCACCAAGACCATTATGTAATGACATATCGGAAGCGAGTGAAGTGTGTGTTCACTATTGATGATAGTGTCTTAGTCATTTCGATTTCATCAGCGCGAACACGTATTCCAAAGCCGCGGCCAAAATTTTATAAATATAACCTCTCCTTGTACGAGCTCACTCTCACTCGGCTGGAATTGGATGGGATTCGAATATCTATCAAGTAATCGCCAAATA
The DNA here is from genome assembly GCA_018249895.1 of Tiana niger. Classification (NCBI taxonomy): domain Eukaryota; kingdom Metazoa; phylum Arthropoda; class Insecta; order Lepidoptera; family Hesperiidae; genus Tiana; species Tiana niger. The sequence continues at coordinate 5,979 of DWNH01000800.1, forward strand.
CAAATTTTTATAAATTTGTATAATTAAGTAAACAATAGTTTAAAAATTTGTAAAACAATTTGTACAAATTTATAAAAATTTGTATAATTAAGTAAACAATAGTTTAAAAATTTGTAAAACAATTTTTACAAATTTATAAAAATTTGTATAATTAAGTAAACAATAGTTTAAAAATTTGTTCTTCTAGAGTTCAAAAATAAAAATAATGGAACTCCTGTACACTATTTTCTCTTATTACACACGAAGATATTAGATTCCAAAGTAAGTTTAAAAAGTTTATAACATTTTACAATACCATTTACAAACCCTTGTAACGTGTTAACTCAACATAATTTGCACATTTAAATAAAAAAAAACACGAAATAAAACTGTCTTCAAATTAGGAAGCAAGAAATAATTTATTACAGACCATTAAGTTTTTAGAATTAGTGCTGTGATAAAATTGTGTTTTCTGAACATACTCCAAACGTAACGTACTCGTATGTAACGGAATCTTTAATCGATAATTTCATCCATAGATCCATAAATCCGTCGTGATTTAATTGAAACTTTGCATTCGTATCAAGGGCAGATGACATCACAATAAGTTATTAAGGGTGCCTCATTATCCGGATCATTATCATCAGGATTAACGATTTATTATTTTCTGAAGAGAGAGCCTGACCATGTTTTTCAGTTTTAAACGATTATAAATTTTGGTTTGTAATCAGTTCCAGTAACTTTCATTTTATAGGTTTTAGACATCAAATACCTAACAATACCTCAGTTAATGTCCAGTCCAAAAGGTTATTTAGTGTACTTCTAAGGTCCACTATAAATTAGTACTAAATGCACAGTATAGAAATCGTTTAAAATTCATAAGTCAACAGGCGGAGTAAACAAATGATTGCCTATTATTGAAACTTCTATCAGAATCAGTCATAACATTTGTTACATAATCTGATGCCGCTTCATAAAATACCCGAATATGATATGAAACGACGACACGCACATGATTCTGTTTATGTATATTCGTACGAGATACGAGTGCGGTGGCTGTTGACAGTCAGGTGGGCGGCGCTAGTGACGTCACGGCGACTTGCTCTCATATTGTCACTGGAACATTCAAGAATGTAGGAATGGAAAACGATGTTAGTTTATTCAATGGGATATGTTATGAAGTATGTCGTGACCTGGTGATGGTGTTAGTTGTGAGGAAGGACCTTGTTGGTCCAACCAACGGACGGGAACGATGGAGATGAATGTTCTGATGATGACGATTATGTTGATCGTATAACATCTTTGTTCTAGTCGTATTTTATTGTTACTTTTATCTTAGCGATACGAGATATAAGACACGCGTGCTTATAGCATTAATCATTCCAAGAATCTGCTGGTACATATGTAGATGAATTCTCCTTCTGAACTGTTAAATTATTTTCGTCCCGATTCCATCTGGAAATTTCGCTCAGAACTCGCAATGGCAGGTCAGCGCCAATGTAACCACTACACCATATACAATGCTTGAGCTGTTGTAACGATGATATATCTACATACTTTCTAACAGGGCTAGATGAGATACTACGAAGCAATAATAGTAAACAGCGCGCCGATCTGGCTTCTCTCGAAGATAATGAGCACGCCAGGCACATCTCCGTGCAGCTCGTCGTGGCGTCTCGTTCGGTTTGTTTATTCACCATAATCATTTAATTTGCATACATTGTTATTTACGAGTGGGCTGCACACCTACTCGCATATTATTCGCATTCCTTCGTGCTGTTGTACCAAGTATGGATGTTGGTAGCTTCTACTCTTCTAACTTAATGCGCAGTCTATGGTCTCATCAGTTAAATTAGGTTAAATGAGATTTCAAAGAAGTCTGATGATGAGCAGAACGACTCTAAGTTACACACTTCTTATCTTGACTAGGTCCGGCTCTTGCCTTTCCCGTTTTTGATACATTTCTCTTGGCCGAGACTACGAGGCACAACCTATTTTCAGATTCGTTGTAGGTATTTTTGATATCTTGAACTTTTCACTCACTCACTTTTATTCTAAAGCCATTACTTAATTAAATTTTTTCTCACTTTATCGGGTCTATAATAAATTTAATAAAAACTGAGTTCTAAGTTATATAAAAGTTATTTCTTATCGTTTAAATAATTATAAGTATGACTAATACAAGTCATATTGAAATTTTGTCTAAAAGTTTCATAAAGATTGAACTAAACCAGTTAATAATACTTTTGTATATTAGCAAATGTTATAATCTTTATAGGATGTTTAATTATTTAAGCGTTGTATAAAAGTTTAATAGCAGCTTATGAGTATTATCTGGCTGAAACATTGACTCCACTTAAAGCCTCATTGTGATGTCGCGGCACACACTCATCATGACTACATTATTTCACAGAATTTATTGCATTTTTAAGCGACGCAGTTACCATTTTGTATTATTCCGTAAATTAAACTTAAACCAGACTATTAGTCTGCGCAAAGACTATGGCAAGAGTTGTAAATAGTAAAGGTACCTCAAATGGCACGAGTGATATTTTGAATGCGATTTGCCGCATCACGCCACGATATGCGTTCAATATTTAAAACCGCAAGTCACCGTGACAGTGGAACGCCGTGTGAGTCTCGTCAGGGAAGCGCCGCGTGAGGGTGAGGGTTTAACTACGTCAATTGATTGATTGTGCCCAACAGGCACAGCGCCGCTCCGGTTACTGATCTTCGCGGAATCATCATTTCGTTTTGGTTCGTATGATATTTATCCGCATTTTCCTGTAGCAGAGCACGTGCCTTTATTGTGACTCGCTGCTTCGGTTTATGATGTGCTCATTCATTAATAAGTTTGTTTACATTATGATACGTTATGGACGTCTCAATACTGATTCGCTCAACTCATTTCAATTGAATGAAAAAGGACGTTACCAGTTCTTCCAAATCTATATTTCGGAATAGTTCCTTCGACGTAGTACGATTTCGATTCTTTCAAAAGGCGCGTATTTTTCCAGTAGTCAAGGTACGTCTTAAGCCCATATATGTAGATATATGAAGAGTTTTTTTCACATACTTGTACAAATAAATAATTGTCATTTCATTTTATATCCTACCGAATGTTCCTTTCGGACGTTAGCCAACAAACAAACCAAGCAGAGACAGAACCTCCTGTTTAAGTCGGTTATAAATAGAAATCACGAGTAAGCCGCGTGGCAAACAATAAAAGGCACGTTAGCCTGTCAGCGTTAGCATCACCTATCAGCTCCACCAACAATCCTTATCTCATTTGAATATGAGCGAATAAACAAATACTTGGCGGTTAAAATTAAAAATATGTCATAATATGGCTAAGCTAGCCTATCTTTATTAGTTTCATCTACTACGACTAATCGTATACCAAGAAATATAAAGCATCCTTTAGAAACGGCATCACGCAAAACTGTACCGCGGTGGGCGTTTTTTTAAAAACTGTACTGCGCGGCGCTGTCAGTCCGGTGTTTCTTTCGAGGCAGTCAATTGTGTTCGGTCAATTTGGTGGGAGCATTTACAATCGTTCAACGACTCAGCAGGAGTGGGTGTATGACGTTGTGCTGTCGTCAGTTTAATTGCTTTAATGATCCAGTATCGGACAGCTACTGTATAACGGTTACGAGCCGTTAACTAATGAACTATGCGTGTAAGAAAATATTGGAAATCGAATTTAGCTTTAACTTAAACCTTTAACTGTTATCGCTGTAGATTATCATACAATTTGGCAGTTACCGGTAGTTTTGATGAGAATACAGTAATATGATATTATCAAGGTGATGTTGCAGCCTAGACCGAACAAGTCTTCAATATCTAATGGCTCGGACCACACATTTTGTATACGCATTCAACTGTGACAGCTGAACATTATTTCCATCGTGACCTGAACATGCAGCTATTAACAGGTATGACCTAAGACTATGAGTAACTATTCCCCCAAACTAAGGTATGAAACGTGCGGAAAACTGAATGAACCACATATATCGCAAGCGTCACCTTCGGCTGCCGAACCATATCGTCTAAGAGCCCGTGGCCGATAGACACCAAATATTTTAACAAAGTCTAAATACCGTTCAGAAAGTCTCTCGTGGTGACTAACTAAGCTCGCGGCAGTCCGTCTGGTCACTCAGCTGTTATAGATTATGTAAGAAATGAGTTTCACAAACAAAAAGGAACTTTGTTTTGGCGAAATGTGCAGGGATGAGGACAATAGGCTATCTATTATTTTTTTTGTTGTTATAATAATCCAATTTAAAATTTTTGGTTACACCTTATGGAAATACAAACTTGTTTTTGAAAATACATCAGTATTTTGATTGCAATTAATAAATTTGGAAAAATTATTAATCTCTTTTAAATATAGTATAATAATTTATTTTTTCAATATTTACTCCATTTATTTTATTTTATTTGTCTCAGGGCCGAAACTAATATTTAATCTCCTCTAATAATAATCCTCTAATCTCCTCTTTAAAAATGATCTATTTCCTCTTATTGAAGAGCAGGGGCAGCCCTCCCTTGACGCTCTGGACGATGTTGGAGGCGGGGTCGACGACGGGGCGCCGCCGCGTGGCCGGCGCCGGTGCCACCGAGACCTGCGCCAGCACGGCCGCCAGCCCCGCCAGCGACTGCATCAGGCCCAGCCGCTCGCCTGTGCCACAGGGGACAAACTAAATATTAGTGAGAATAAGTATAAGTGCCTTTCACCCACAAGCGACGGACACTTGGCATTCATCAACAGTGAGCTTTAGTACCACGAACATAAACTTAGACAAACTTCTGCCTAACAGTCACACTCGGAAAGACTGGGAAGTGAGGTGTTCAAATAAGGTTTGGTGACGGTAACCACTAGTCAGAGGAGCACTCCGCCCGTTCTTCAGTAAAAAGTTTTCTTGGGCTATAAGTACTTTCTTAATCCAATTTTATACGTGGATTACATACATTTTAGTTATACAGACATATATTGTATATCTAATTACATCGGGGGTGGTGCGGTCCATGGCGTTATATGGGGCGCCCATCTGGGCGGACGCTCTGACGCTAGGACTAAGACAGGTAAGTCCTACCCTATTATAGGCTGCCGCCCGGGGAAGTACCACCGCCACACCCATATCTACCGCAAAGCAATTTATTGTGTTTCGGAAAGAGGGTGTTGATGCCGGAGTTCACTAAATACAGATTAATTCATAAAACTTATTTTAAGTAAAAATCATAACGAAATTCAACTTTATGTAGTCCTTGAGTAGTGAAAATTTAAAGGGTTTGCTCGATTTCTCCAGGATCCCATCATTAGACCCTGACCTGGTGAGCTGGGAAGTATATCCTTTCAAACAAAAGAAGAATTTTCCCAATTGGTTCAGGCGTCTTTGAATAGTCGAACATAAAACCTCCTGCTTTTTTGGAAGTCGGTTAAAAAATATAATTAATTGTGATATAGTTTATCGTAAAAACTATGTTTATCAAATAAGAATAGAAATGAAGGAAACTCAATATTTGTTGAGAGATCAACATCTACTCTTATCTAAATGTAATTCTTATATTATAATTTATAATAACTGTGCTTCATACTGTTTCGATATTACAATAAATTATCTGAAACGAATTGTTTTAATTGCTTCAAATAACACGCCACTTTATATTCGCTAATGGCTGCCGGCGGCCGCTGCCTTGTAGGTATAGTTATGATTAGTTACTATTATCATCCTGCTGATGTTATTCCGTAGGGTCGTCATGCTTAACCGACCTAAAACAATCGTCGGGATCTTTTTAAAAGATCTTGCTAAGACAATAGAAAGTAGTGAAAGTTATTTGTTTCACTTCGATTTTCGAAAATCGAGTTTCTTCAGATGTTTATGTTCTGAGGTGTTGGGAACTATATTTGATAATCAGCTCTTTTCCTCAAAAGTACGCGTCGAATGCCGTAAAGCCTGTCTACATTCTGTTGATTGATTCGAGAAAAAATTACAAAAAAAAAGTATTTTTTCAACATAACTTCGAAATTTCGCAACTAATCGATTTCGTACCCCTGGGAACAATATTAATCCCTTAAAAGTGGGTGTTAGTGTGGTTGTCTTTTTGTGTGTCCAGGGTAGCCACGACACAGGATGCTAGGCTCCTAATATACCATACTGAAGCGGTATAATTTGGTTCTGTTCTGATGATGGGGTTTATGGAAATTCTTTCTATAAGCATAGGGACGATAATAAGTAAACGGATTTCGAAAATGTTTGTTTGGATGTAGTTTGGCTCAAGGCAAAATAATAATGTTTAACCGGTTCCACAATTTCAAATTGAAGTTCACACGTGCATTATATAGAAACTACAGGAGACGGACTGTAACTAAACACATTGGAATCTGTCTGAAATAATTTCTTTCTTTTCAGTTTTAAGTCGGTTTTCACTTTTGCTTGTGGTTGGTTTATTTGTTTTAAAATAATTGTGTTAGCAAACCCAAAAAATAATATTTTAGTAACACGATTTACACGTAGGAACAGTACCTACTATCTACATCTACACAGAAACCATAAGGCGATGCCTTGGGCGACACTGGCGACACATGGTCACAAGAATACTTCGCAAGGAGCGCTTGCTCACAGCATGTCACAAACAACTCTACGCTTTAAGCAATAGAGCCTATTATAGCGTTGCACTGAGCACCTTTACCGAGAGCGGGCCTTGTGAAAGTTTTATAAAAGCGCCATCTGTGACATGCTGAGTGAACTTGTTGATATCCTTGTATCGTTATAACATTCGCAAAAAGAGATCAGCACAGAACAGTACTCTGTTTAATACCTAGATGTCACTGTTGTCATGCTGCATAGACAGTGTTACAATAATATATTACACAGGTGTATATAAGCGAACTTTAGTTTCTAACTATTTGCCTAAATATTAAAAGAAAACATACGAGTACACACTCGTAGTGCGTCGTATGCGATACGGTGCGTGTGTGTCCCCATGTGTATGCGTGTGCCACACTTGCAAAGAAACGTCGCAAATTAGACAATAAGGAATTGCAGATATTGTATCGCTGTATTTGTTGCATGACATTAGGAAGCACAGAGTGCGGCCAGTACGGGAGTATGCTGCTGAAGGGAGACGAAACATACATATATATTTATGTAGGTTTATCAAGGATCAGAACTGATAACCGTGAGTTACGTGCCTTCAGGCGGGGGATGCAGATAGTCAAAATACGTTTATACTTTTACTTAATATAATGTATAAAATAATTAAATTCTA
>DWNH01000801.1:0-13225 GCA_018249895.1 Tiana niger
CTAGTATAGGTAAATAAATTAAAAGTAAAAAAAAAACATTTTTAAAAGCAAGCTTTTATTTATATGCTCTTAAAAAGAGTAACCTGTTTTATACAAAAATATTACCTGTTTAAAAATCGTTTTTAAAAACAACCTGTAATTCAAAAGGGCAATTGTTCTAAAATGAAAATAATAATTTTATGAAAGGTTGTGCTGATGAATAATATTATCCATTAATATTATTATTATTAATATTCATATCAGCTTTTCATAAAACATTTTCATAAAATTATTATTTTTGTTTAGTACAACTGAAAATACCTTTAGAATAAAAGCTTGTTTATAAAAACACAGGAGCATGAGCATACAGGTGCCATTCTTCAAAAAGGGCAAGAAACACCTACTAAAGATTTACAAGCCCATAGGCCATAGAATGTATATGTTAGTCTCGAGTTTATGAACTATTGAAAAAAAAAATTTTTTTGACAAATTATAAAAGAAAATTTGTAACATTGTCTATACATGTTTTGTTGTTAATAAAGCATTTCTTTCTTTCTTATTCTGTATTCTTATTAATATGTAGATTTCTCAACAATAAAACAAAACAGTAAAGGCTTCCATTTAGGGGGAGGCGGGAGAGGTGGCTCATCTTCTCTACCTCTGCAACCTCAATTTCAATGATCCATAATGTACATTTTAGCTAAAATTTTAGTTGGAGTAGCAAGCCCTTCTCTTACTGTAATAAATAAAATAACATTGTCGTTCACTATTTTATGTTATGCCTTAACTCCCCCAAGTAATAGAATCACTAGAGATTTGATAATATTTCAGGTATTTACAGATGGAATAACTAACAAATTAGTCGCTTGCCAATGGACCATAGAGCCACAAAAGGAGGAAAATATTGTTTTAGTGCGTATATATGGCAATAAAACAGATTTACTTATTGATAGAAATGCAGAATTGCGGTGAGTCCTTGTCTTAAATTATAACTTATCCTATAGTAAATATATCTAAGATTATAGTGTTAACAAAGTATGAATCCTTAGGCAGAGGTTCTACTTATGTTGGGCAACTTTTTGCTTCATTTTGTTTACATACAGTTATAAGTGTAAAGTATCACCACACCCAAATCTATTGTGAAGCAATTTACTGTGTGTAATTTAATGTGTTTAGGAAAGAGGGTGTGGATGCTGGAGTTCACTAAATATGAGGCGACCATCTAAGTCCTCAGAAGTAGCTACACATCTATTTGCGATTTCACCTAGGACTAAGGTACTGCCTGAAGTTGTTGGGATGTCCATGGGTTGCAGTGACCACTTAACACCAGGTGGCCTGCACGCTCGTTTGCTACTTTTATTCAATTAAAAAAAGCGAAGTGCCCAGCGTAATTTCTAAAAAACTTGTTTTTAAAAGTAATATTTAGAAAGAAAGCAACGAACACTATTTCCATTTATATCATTCATAACACAAATCTCACCTTTATTATTTAAAAAATGTATTTGAAAACTAAAATAATGCGTTCAGTTTAGGTGTACCGTAAAAAAAGATTCATAAATCAGGGTACACAAATATTAAAAAAACAGTTTTTATTAAGCTAAAAAGATTACTAAAAAGTTATCAAAGCATTTTCCATAATCTGGTTTTCTTTTTTTATGTAGGTAGTGTAAATTAACTTTTCTATGTGAATCGACACATAAATTAGATATATAATATGAATATGAATGACGATTTAATATTAATAAAGTATAAAAAAGTAAATCCGACTGCAAACAAAAAAATTAAGAAGTTTATACGTAGGGATCTCTGCTCCAAAATAATGGTGTCTGTAACAATTTTTTCTTACTTTTGAGTTAAAAGTCTGTATTGTTATTGTTGTTAACTGAATTATTTATTAAAATTTTCAGAAATATAACTGCACTCAATGCTGTTGAATTGGCTCCTAACGTTTACGGTGTATTTAAAAATGGATTGGTTTATCAGTACTACCCTGGAGTGACTCTAACAGTAGAATCTGTAATAGATAAAAAATTATCAACATTAGTCGCCATACAAATGGCAAAAATGCATAAAGTACAACTTGGGCAAGATGTGAGTATAACTACATATGAGTCATGTAAAACCAAACCAGCAACATGCATTTTTGTTCAAAGTGACTTTTTATTGGTGATCAATAAATAAGTCATTTCTCAACCACATTAATGACTTATGTTAATTAAATGTAAGTCGTTAATTATATATCACTTAAATTAAACATATTATTTATATAATATGTATTTATATAATAAAAATAACTCAATCTACGATAAAAACAATTTGAGTCAACTACTAGAATTTTTTGTGAATGGATTTTGCTTTTACGTTCTTATTATTTTTATGTTACTGTAACAGAAAATCTAAAAAATTAGCATTCTTTGTCGATATGGGTTGTACCTAGTATAGGTACTAAGGCAAACGTTTACAAGTATTCTACGTTATTTAACCGTTTCCTGCCATCACCATTCCAACAAGTTGTTGAGAGAGATTATTCAATTTATGTACTTTATACATCACAATACATGATAACAAGCAACAGTTTTCATACTTATCTCTAATATAAAGACTGTACACTGGGCCACAAAAGTCTTCGTACACTCGACCAAATCAGTACTTCATCTATATAATATGTTTGTATATAAACTGAGGCAATAGATAAAGTCTTATGGAGAAATAGCTGCTAGTAAACTGTTGGTACAGTTTATGAACAGTGACTTTTGTGTAGCATTTTTTTAAGTGATGATTTTTTTGTCATATTTTTTGTATTACTTTTAACTTTTTTAGCTCCGAACATTAATCGAACTTTCATGTTGTATTATCCTAATTGAACTACAATTAATATTGAGTACTGAAGTATTGATTTGGTTGGGTGTACGAAGACTTGTGACCCACTGTATATGCAAAGCATGTCAGTCAAATAAATAGACAAATGGTGATAAGCGTGTAAACTACTTTAATGATATCACAAATGAAAACTTGATATTAGAATAAAAAGTGCTATATAAAATTAGAAGCATTTTTTACTAAATATTACTGATAAGTTTAGTATGCAACCATAAAAGTTATAAATATTAGATTAGTGCACGCTTTAAAAGCTAGAATACAATTGAAATTCTCACCCACACGTATTATTGTATTTTATAATTTGGCCTGTAAAGTGTGCCGCCCCATCAATTAAGGAATATATGAAGAGAGATAAGATTACTCATAATATCTCATCATATATCAACATTTTTTTGTAAACATTTCCTCTTAATTTTTGCGGCGCAACTAAAGATATCTCTAGTTTGGCATTATCGTGATGAAAGACTCTTTCTGTTGATTAATTCTGAATTATATATTAATTCTGAATATCAACTACGATCTTGTTCCACATTTTTATAACAGTAACTGGACAACCAGAGCGAGCTACATTTTTGACATTAAAATTCCCGAACTGGAATCACATAAACGCATCTTGTGCTACCTTTATTGACACTGCATCGGGTCCATAAAGCTAAGCTGAGTTGAGTCTTTCTCGAATTTCAGTTACCACGTTACCACTTCACGTCATTTAAATTATAAAATATGTCAACTTTATGACATAGATCTTAGATAGCGTGCATGATGGCTTTATATTGGTAAGATTTAGATTAGAAACAAATAATCGTTAGCCATGTTAGGTTCAGAAACTTGCAGCAACAATTATATGACATCTCAACAATCATTCAGATTACGGCTATCGAATCAGTCTACTTACGTTTGCTACTGTGCATCTGCTTGTATTACGATTGTTTGCTATGCCGTGAGTAAGTGAAACTTTTTTGTTTACAGATTAAAAAAGAACCCATGTTATGGGACAAGATAGAACAATTTTTAGGGCTAGTGCCTGATCAGTTTTCAAATGAAGCTAAGCAGAGCAGGTATGGAATTAATAGTTGTTTCTTTTTTTATTAATTTAACATAACAACTAGGCAGACTGGCCACAATATTTTTAAATACATTCTTATATAGATAACAATAAACCCAGACACAACAATTATTCGTGCTCATCACACAAATTTTTGTTCTGGGTGGGGATCGAACCCATGGTCTCGCGTTTAGCAGTTCGCTAACCCTTAGACCAAGAGGCCAATCAAATACAAAAAACAATTGCGGTAGATACCGCATACATATACAGAGTGTTTTAATAACTAAATTAAAATCTATATTTTAGTAAATCATAACTTTGTTTACAATAGTCGAGTCTAATCGGAGTCTAATAAAATACTAGACTATTCTTAATCAACATATTCTTTTCTATTTGTCTTCGATTAATAATTAACCCTTACCTATAATGTCATTTGTGCGACTTGCCAGCGCTTATTACATAAAAATCCTACTATAATATATTTTATTTTCTCGCGCTTGTCTCAAATTATGTTTAAAATATTCCCGTTTTTACTAAATTTTGAATGATAAATAAAATCTAACCAATAAATAAAACCAATAACATAAATGTGAATGAAAGCCAAGTAAGTTACAAAATACTTCTGTCACGCATAAAGTTTTTCAACTGTTACAGCTTATTTATATATAATGTAATTATTTCTACTGTGACACCCGCTTTCAGGTGAAAAAATAGGGATTTTCGACAGCCATTATCACGTGTACGATTACAGCTTTTTATTAAAATTTTGGAACTAGGAATTATAAATGCGCCTTTCTCTCTAGACGTGCAAAATTATGAAGGGGCTAAAGGGTGGCTTTTGTTTTCGAACTTGGCTGACACACTGCCGTGTGTATGGAACGAAGTTAATACACTTACACACTGCAATGTCAATTTTTTTATAACTACATATTTATAAAAGTACCTATCTATAAAAGTTTTAAACTTACATAAAAAAAAAAAATACACAAGCGCCTACTTGTAGGTATGTAGGTTTTTAAAATAGGGAACGGCAAAAAATATCGATATATGGATATTTTTCAGAAAATAATAGAAATAGTCGATATTTATAATATCAAAATATCGATATTTTTTCAAGAGCTTTATTGTATTTTATATTAATTATGTATTCCCCTTATTACTGTAACATTTTGTTCGTTTTTTGTATAAATTAATGTAATAAATGGATGGTCCCTTTGGTGTCTGTAACAGTGACAGACACACTTGTGTGTGTGTTAACTTATGTCTGTATAGTTTAATGACGGCAAGTGGCATCATGTAGCGTGACTCGGTGTATGTTTCTGTTTTGCATTATTTATTTGTTTAACTAAGACTGCGGTCTGCAATCAAAAAAGGAAACAATGAACCTGCTTTTTGAAGCTTGTGCGGGAAAACGTACAAGACATGCGGAAATACTGCTAGTTTGACTATATATCTAAAAACAAAGCATTTGAAGCAGCGATGAGTTCTGTATTTTAAGCAAAGCAGAGAGTTGTAAAATAACAAATAAGAAATTCGTAAATATACAGAACTCATCGAAAACAATAAAATCTGGCAATGAAAGTAAAGATGCTGCACCAGTAGACTATAATGATCCTGGTGTTGAGGTATGTCTTAAAGATTCCATACTAAAAATTGCAATAATTGCAATTGTGAACGTGTGATTTAAAATTCATAGTAAAATACCGATATATCGATATTTTTTTTCATTTGCCCGTCCCTAGTTCAAAATAATATTGTTTATTAACACAGAGAATGATATAAAAAGTATAAATGTTTGTAGTTTAGACCTGTTGACTTGAATACAACATTCAACAATTTGTTTTTAAAAAGTTTTTTTTGTCCTCTATTATTCCTAAATTCAGTTTCATAATACAAATAGAACCCATACGTCTTTTAAAGCATAGTATATTTTTACATTGTTTTCATGGAAAAATATATTATGCTTCCATGAAGATGTGTTGTTTTTTTGAAAATGCAAATATTTCTAACATATTTAGAAATTTATTTTTATTAATTTTTAGATTTGCAAAAAGTTTTGGATCGGTAACAAAATTAAGAATAGAATTTGAGCGCCTCAAGTCACACCTAACCAAAACTGAGAGCCCAATCGTGTTTGCTCACAATGATTTGCTTCTAGGAAACGTGATCCACAATGAATCGCAAGGAACGGTCTCTTTTATTGATTATGAATACGCCGCTTATAATTATCAGGCATTCGATATAGCAAATCATTTCAACGAATTTGTTGGTAAGTTATTATGATTTTTTTAAACTAAACTTAGGAGGCACTTAGTGGTAAAAGGTTAGCGTCGGGTAAGAACATGACATCGCAAGAAGAATCGTTCTATTAGCTTTTGTTTTTTAAAAATTCCATGTTTTAATCTCTTGAAAACTCCTTTGAACTAAAATTATTCCACGGCTTAGATGTGTCTCGAGTATTAGGCTAGTTTTCGTGTCATATATTGATTCAGTGCTTGGCTGATCGCCGCCAATCTGACAGCTTTACGCTTAATAGCAGTACATCGAGGTTCATATTCATCAATAATATCGATGGCTCGTATCAAATAATTATGTAATTTTCATGTCTTAATGTTATGGGTCCTATTAACTGTATTAATTTAAAAGTCAAGTAATAATAAAAAATTAGTTACCTATGTATTATAATAATAAGTAAGGATTATAGACATGAATCTCATTTCAATTAAATTCAATGATTCAGTTAAAGAAAACATCTTTACACCTGTGTCCTGTAAAATTTGGATTAAAAAAAAATTATATTATACGTAGGAGCCATCGATATATTCGATGTGCCGCTTGTACGGACAGCGGGCTTCCTGTTACGGATAATAACATAAAAGCTTCGCAAAGACGACACTAACCAGACTCACGTGATTGAACTCCCTATTGTTGTGATCGGGTGCAGCCAGGCAACGAGTACAGCCACTTAAGTATTAGCTATCACTGATCAGAGATTGTTCTATTCCATTACCTTAAGGAAGCTACAATTTAGATTTATAACATAAAATCTAATCAATTATTTTATACATATTGTAAGTAGTATGTATTACAAAATCGGTCTCAAAATTCCTTTTGGTGCAGATTGAAATGTGACGATCTGCTAAAATAAATAATTTACAAATAAAGTTAATACTTATAAACTGAATGCCAATAATAAAATATTGATTTTTCAAGTTAAATGAGTTTTTTTTTCTTTTTCAGGTTTATCGATTGATGATATTGATTACTGCCGGTACCCAAAAAAAGATTTTCAAGTATGTTGGATTCGAACATATCTCTCAGAATATTTGGATATCAACGAACCTTCATTTTTACTCATAGAAAAGGTTTATAAAGAGGTTGACCAAATGGCGCTAGCATCTCATTTTTTCTGGGGAATCTGGTCGCTTGTTCAGTACGAACTATCTGACATTGACTTTGACTTTGGACGGTAATTAAAATTTTTGCCTATATAATAATATATTATGTATAATTGATGGAAAAAAATTGAATTAAGGATTATGATGCCGGACGAATATAATTATTTCGGTGTGAGTCGCGCATTTTGCGTCACATATTTCGCAAATAGAATGTGCGACGATAGGATGGATGTGTTTGAAGTATATGACTTTAAGGTCCAATGTGGATCTTACATGTCGACAAACATGCTTAGTTTATCAATAGAATTGTGGGAGTCAGAAAGGTTCAGTTTATCATATTTGAACCTTTTTTTTGTTGAATAAAAGTAGCAAACGAGCGTGCAGGGCCACCTGGTGTTAAATGATCACTGCAACACATGGACATCCAATTGCAACGTCAGGCTACTGCTGGTAGGAGTACCTTAGTCCTACCTGAGACCGCAAAAAGATGCGTTGCTACTTCTGAGGACTAAGATGGTCGCCTCATATTTAGTGAACTCCGGGCATCCACCACCCTCTCCGAAACACAATCAATTGCTTTATGGTAGAATTGGGTGTGGTGGAGGTACATCCCCGGGTGGCAGCCATCACCTTCTAGGGAATGGCACAATAGTCTTCCTAACATTTACTGTAAGCTTCGTTTACCTGTCATGAGCATGTTGATAATTGTGGACCTCTCCAGGAGTGACTAGTGCACTGTAGTCCAGCGCAGAGTCCACGGTGCATTTACAAAAGTATACCTGTTGTTTACAAGTTTCACAACATGATTTAATACGGTACTTTGATACACTTTAGTCACATAATGTGATAAAAATAAAAAAAATATGAAAAATGCCATGAATACATACCTATTAACCAATTTACATTCAAACAACAACTATTCGTGCTCTTCACAACAATCATTTATCCTGTATGGGAATTGAACCACGGCCTTTGGTTTAGTCATAAAACACATGGACCCCATAATATACTTACTATAACAAAAAATATGAATGTCATTTCGCTCTTACACTTAAAACTTTTTTACAATACCTCGAGTTTTACAGATTTTAAAAAGTTAAATTTCATTTCAGGTATGCGGAGATACGCTTGAATAAATATTTCGGTGACAAGGATCGTATTTTTAAGGAATTTATTTGATACTAGTTTTCTCCTGTTTTTTTATTAAATATGGATGGATGAACAGATTAATAAATAAATTATTTACTCAATATTATTTGTTTTATTATGTGTTTGCATTACAGTGGTATGGCATGTATTCGAAGGTTGCGTTAGGTATACCTACACAGCACTAAGTTTCATAGATATTAGAACGTTGGTGATTTAAGACTTGTGTGCTCGACATAGTAATTAGTATTCATATGTAAATAGTATAAATAAGAAGTAATATCTTGGGACAACTCACACGCGGCCATCTGATCCTAACCGAGGCAGAGCCTGTGCTATGGTTACGAGACAACTGATAAACATACATAAATATATATTTTTTTGTAAATATCTACATATTTATATAGATAACCATACACCTAGACACAGAACACACAAATACTGCGTGCGCATCACATCGCAAACATTAGTTCTGGGTGGGGATCGAGCCTACGACGTTTTGCTTTACCGTAATCCAGGCCAGTCATATTAAATATGCAAACGCATTTTTTTACATTAAAGTAATAGCAATTCCTGATGTGAAGTCACTGCAGCCTATGCATATCTATTTGCAGCCTTAAATTGTAAAGTCCGTCTGGAAATCGTTACTGCGTTCGTTGGTACTGCTCAGCAGAGGACCAAAATATTTTCTTCATATTGAAAGTTTTCCAGTTTGACACTTCTAACTGACATTTAGTCCAAATGTTTGTAACATAAATTAGAATTAAATGTATTTTGGGATATGAGGATATTTGAATAAGTAAAGATAGTAGTTATAATTCGTTTACTAAGCTATATTAAAAATGCACAATTAACATTAGAATGGTTCAACCATATATTTAAATGTACAAGATAGGCCAAGGAACCTCACAGCAGTTACAACACACATTATGATGAAATTCAATGAGTGATAATTTTAATGTAAAAACAAACCAGTGCGTTCAACTATAAATTTAATGAAATTAATATTATTGTTACATACACAATATGCAAGTTAAACATTGTTTTAGATTAAAATCAACACATAGATGGAATGTTCCTTCAATAGCCCACCAATACTTTAAGATAAGTAAATGATATAGTGTAATACATAGTGTAAACTTTCAAACAAAATTAAATACATTGATACTACCTATGTAGTTTATCTAAACAATTATGGATTACAAATTTATTTTAACATTACTGTAATACCGATCAATGAGATATTAAAAAAGTATGACGATCGTCATAACAGGCTGCGTTGTTTTCTATTGAAATTCTCTAAATGTAACATTACTTGGATTTTATATATTTGGATTGAGTACAGTCAATATCTTGTACATAATGAAGTAGCAAAAGAATCCATTCGATCTACAATATTTACTTCCTCAAAATTATACTTCCTGTATAAATTTAACATCATGTTGGGGTAAAAAGCCGCTTTTATTTAAGATCATCAGCGATTATTCACTAACCCTTTATTGGGCACAAATATCATAATAACAATGTGTTTAATCATAGACCGCATTTCATATGTGAATTGGTGTTTCAATATAATTTTAAAGTAAATGTCCTTTAGAGAAGTTAATATTTTGGGGAGGTTAACATTCCAAACCTAAAGGAGACCTGTCAGATAAGCTCAACGTTAGTACTCCCACCTAGGTATTTTTTTAATCTAATAACAACGCAGTAATTATGCGATCTAACGATCTAATCTTTAGGTTTATTGAGTGAAAAACCATATTCTACATTTTAAGAGGCAGTGTAATCTTGGAGATCTCACCTCAAGCTTGGAATTATTATATTATTGCATTGCACGCAAATTTTGTTAATTTACACGCCTACTCTATTTAATTAATCGAACACAACGCTATTGCGGAAAAATCTTCAAAAGGTACGAACTTGACGCGAGTGCATTTCAAAATATATTGTGTAATAATACGTACAAGCATACTTTATTTACACAAAACCAAATGACAGTTTCATTTTTAAAATAAGACAATATCACAATTATCTATCAATATATGTGAATACATCGTTTGAGTTATGTTAATTTTCTACACATATTTCAAATTAAATTATACTTATTCTGCAGCAACTTATTATTTAAAAAGCATCCAAAGAGGGCTACAATTCCGTCCTTAATTGTACTTCGGCCGCAGGATTCTCTTATTCATTTCACTCGTGTTCAAGTGCTTGTTCACGCCATACCATAAAGAAATGCTAATGCCCACTAAAACATTACAGAGACCGCGTCATTTACTGATTGTGACACTTATTGCATGGATCTAACGTTATTTCTTAGCGGTTGTGAAAATGTTTATAAGCCCAATGGAGGATTTTGAATTACAATGTGACACTATTAGTGAAATTTTAAGCATTAGACAAGTAAGGGGCCATCCATAAATTACGTCACACCATTTTTAGGAGTTTAGACCCCTCCTCGACCTTGTCACATTTGTGGAAATCCTCCTCTTGGTGTGACATCACATGTTTTTCAATTTTATGTTTAGCAATTATGAAATTCATTTTAAAATTCAACATAACGTCCAATGTCTTAGATAATTGACAAAACAAAATACTAATTCTTTAATTATTTTATTTATTCCTTTGAACAATAACCGATTAATTATGTCAATAAAATGATTTTGCTATGTAACGTCACAAGGTTTCTGACTCTCTCTGCTCTTTGTCACATTTGAAGTACATAATTTATGGATGGCCCCTAACACTGTGATATCAAAATATAATACCAAATGCTAGCTCAATTAAAAATCCTTTTTTAGTTTGATTAGTTTCTAAAGAAAACCATTGTTGAAAAACCATTATTTCACAAACTCATTTATTAATAGTCTGGTGTATCCTGATGAATAAGAATATTCGAATTTTTATATTCGAAAAATGTTAGGACATGTTATTATTACCTCCAATTATTGTAATTACTATATAAAGTATTCATAAACAGTAATTGAAACGTTTATTTGAAGCCAGGAATAATACAGTTATTATTAAATTTTGCTAGATGGTATAACAGTAACGATAATAGTAAATGATTATGTATGAAACGAAATGCGTAAAATTATATAAAATAAAGTATAAACCAAATTTTTTAATACTTATATAGGTTGATTAACAAAAATTGCTCTACTAATTTTATAAATGTTAAGAAAAACGCCAATTATTTTTTAATATTGATACTGCTATGGAACTTAAATTAAATAATAGTTAATTGACCATGTTCTTATGTTCTTTCGTCATTAAAACATGTTTCAACATAGTAAGTAACTGTTTCCTATGTGAATTTAACTTTTGGAAGGCAACTCCAAATCCGAGATAAGTTCATATAATATTGCAATTATGAAATATTTGTTGAAACATGGTTATGGTGAGATGAGAGCCAATATTAGAATTTGTAATTAAGCGTATTTCTAGCAAAGATAAACACTAAATATCCTGACTAAGACAGTTACATTGCAAGGATTGTTTGAATAGCTGTATCTGCAGTTTTTGAAAAATGACAATTTCCAAAATGGGCTAATATTTCCTATTTTCCTTCTTTACCATGCCTGATCCAAAACGAATTTCTTCGGGACAATTTTTTTTACCAGTACACCCAACACTAATCATTAATTATGCCTAGAACATTGAAAATAAATCAATTTATAGTAAAATAATTTATTTGCATTATAAAAGATTGGCCAATCTTAATAAGTTATGTTATTATTTACTTACTTCATACCACACCATATTATATATATTACCCTTTGTATTATGTTTTAAATATGTTATATTTTATTACTGTGTGGGTGTAAAAAAGCTTGAACTACAAATGCAACGAGAATCTAACTTTCGAAAATCATTTGAAATATGATCGTAATCGGTTAGAGACGGAATATTAGATTGAATGATAGTAGAGCCGCGTGCTTGGTGGTTGGCGGGCACGTTAAGATATGAGTACAAAGCTGGCGGTCTACTCTCTAAATATTAAATCCGTAGTTTCGCCTAAAGTTTAGTGCTTTAGAAATTTCAAATTTATTTATTTCAGGAATACACCCATATAATGTTTACATACAATTTAGAACTATAAATTGGTACAAAATTTAATTAAAAATATTAAAAATAAATAAGAGAAATTTACTAGCGTGTACCAACTATGGGCATTCGCTTTGGATGGGCTCAACAAAAAGTCGAGCGACTAAGTCGATTGGTAGCAAAATCCTACATTCGACTGGATGTAACTTGAACATGTGAAAATGGATCTATTAAATAAGTTTACGGGGTAAGAGAGTAGACCTGGTGAAGCTGGTGAGGCTGGTGAGGCTGACGGGCGGGATCAGGAGGAGCCCGGGGGCTCACTCGACGTCCATCATGTTCTCGGCGGGCGCGTCGGGTGGCGGCGCGGCGCCGTCGCCCGCGGTGGGGTTGGCGGGCGGCGGTGGGGGACTCTTCTCCTTGGGTTTCGGCTTATTCAGGATCGGGTTCACGATACTTTCGAAGCTCTGCGTTTAAAATAATAATTGCGCTGTTTAATAATCTACTGATCACGAAACGATTTACTTTCGTTAATTACAGAGAACACTTGCTTACACAACCTACTTTTACTTAATATAATAATATAAATTGCGATATTTGCCTTTATTTTATCAGAGTCCCACTGCTGGGCACGGGTCTCTTCTCGAATGAGAAGGATTTAGACCATAGTCCACCACACTAGCCAAGTACGGGTTGGTGGACTTAACATGCTTTTTCGAGAATTTTT
>DWNH01000802.1:0-13218 GCA_018249895.1 Tiana niger
CATCTGAGTCCAATCTCAGCGATTGTTGACTAAAATATAATTACCTAAACCTTTAGCGCCAAATAACACGTTTGGCGACTTATGTGGTGTATTGGTTACTATGCCGGTCCACCATTCGAAGGGTTCGATCCTCGTCGGGCAGATGTTTAAATGACGAATTTAGATTTCTGTTCTCGATCTGGGTGTTAGTGTAGTGTCTTTGTGTGTGTTCATGGTACCCACAGCACAGGATCTTAAAATCCTGGTGTAGGTCTATAAGTGTAAAGCGTAAGAAAAAGGAAGATGATAGAAGTATATAGAGGAATTCTGATGTCGTCATACTTATAAACAATCCACATGCCATTGCCATAAATTTTGACCAAATTGTTCATAATCCAAGTTCACGCAGTTTTTAATTACTTCGGAAGGTACCGTATTAGGTAGGTAAATTGCTTGCCCCTGTAGCTCACTACCAGCATACAGCTACGGTATCCTCTGTTTCGTAACAGGCGACTAAAGGGAAAATAAAACTGGAGACGCGCCTGAAACGGCACAGTACTGGGATGATCCCGGTGTGTTGCACAGGAGATCCTGGAGTCACCATCTGCGCCGAGATAGGCCACCGAGGGGATTTTAGTGCGGTAAAAATCCTACATAACCCGGTATCACCCCCATGATATCCGGGTATCTTGTAAAGGTTTCCCCCCGTCACAAAAAAATAGGTAAATTGTTAACCAGCAAAAATTCGTTTGCGAATGCGAACTCATGACAAGATTTGTGAAAAAAAGTTAGCACCATTCCTATGCGTACCACTTTTGAAATTCCTTCCAACTGTACAGGCATGTCGTAATTACTTTCACGGTCCAACTAAATTAGTTGCGCCATTTCTTTAATGGTTTTCGTGACTCTCCATTTGAACCGAACAAATTAACTTTGACTTATTAAATCATTTTTCTAATGGAATGTACTCGAAGGCTCCATGTTCGTGGAAATGTTTTGGGAATGTCGACGACTTTGATGATAAGTAAATCATTAGTGAAATGAAGTACCTTTTTTGCGACCTTTTGAAGTCCAATTTAAGGAAACGTACCAATAATTATGGTTATAGTTTTTTAGGTGAGTTAATATTTTTGCCTGCGAAAGATTTATAATTTTTCTGTAGCTATGAGTCGCGCACCTAGTGGTTACATAAGAAAATAAAATATACTGGTATACAACTAATACTTTTAACTATTGCTCTCTCATAGATCGATATACAACCGAGTTTACTAAAACAGTAGTTTACATAAATTTATTTCATTATATAAAACACAAAGAATTGTATTCGATTTAAGAATCGCATACTTATTTCGTTTTTTGACTCAAACCCTTCAATCTTTCATTCCTTAATCCTCAATGTATCAATGACATTTTGAGCTATGTGGCGATGGTGCCTTACTAGTTCCGAAAGTATTTCACCTACACGTTACTAATTCACGCGTATTACTTGCGCATTTACTTTTTACGCTCGAGTTTACAGTCAAGTGTTAGAACGTGTAATTAACGACCTTTAAAAGCACTGTCAGCATCGATATCAATCAATCATTTTCCTCGAGCTACAAATTTTCACTCCGTGGTAATGAGCGTTACTCTATGAACTCACTGGCCTCTTGGTGTAGTGGTTAGAGTACCTAACTGCTAAACGGGAGGTAGTGGGTTCGATCCCCACCCATAACAAATGTTTGTGTGATGAGTACGAATATTTGTTCTGTGTCTGGGTGTATTGTTATCTATATAAGTATGTATTTACAACAAAAAAGTATTTATGTATGTTTATCAGCTTTCTGATTACCATAGCACAGGCTCTGCCTAATTTGGAATCGAATGGCCGTGTGTGAGTTGTCCCAAGATATTTAAGATATTTCAATTTTATTAATTTACTAAAAAATACTTAATATAAATCAATACATTAATATAAATTGATTAAATATAACTTACTAGAGATTAAAAGTAAGTGTGTACAGACCTGGATGCAAATCATGAACTTTTTGATAACGGATGGCGAAAGTCTGGCCAGCAGACTGGGGCCGAGGACCTTGGCGTCGAGTACGTATATGTCACCAGCGACTCCTTCGATCTCCTCCGACAGCCTGATGTCTCCGATCATGAGCGCTAGCTTCAGGATATCTGTGATCTCTCTCGAGTCTAGGTTCGGGTGGAGACCTGGAGACAAGACAAGTTATTTTATAATACTATTCGTTTTACGAGATATATTTTTCCCCTTAGTCATAACGTATAATTACATATCTAAAGTAGGTAATGCACATAGCCATAGTATAATTCATTTTCGTATACGTATTATAAGTAACATGTTTAAACTAAAATAAATACGCAAAATAAGCACGCGCAGCTCACGTACTTTGTTTTGCGCCTGCGTTATTGATGTGAGCAATTGTGCGTTCGCACCGCGTACGTTTCTAACGAGCACGCGCTAGTGCTCACTCAGTCTGTATAATGCCATTTGAATGTTTCTTCGTTTAAAATATATGATTTAATGCATTTACTAATTCATCGCTGTATATTATTATATCTTTTCATTATTATTACTATTTTTTTGCCTTGTAAAGAAAACTGAAGTTTTAAATTATTTGGCAATGAAGCAAGAAACATTTAAAGACTTCCTATTTTTTAATTTATATCTTGTAAATAGACAGATGGGTCACCATCAGAAGACCCATCAATGTGTTGCCAAGTTTGGGATTTTCAATAAATTACAAACACATTAAAATTAGTTATTACTGATAATGTAACTTGCCTCTGCATACTGTTACTCTTCTGCCTTTTGGCGTGATACCAGGAAGAGGAGGGCCTTGTCTGTAATAAACAATAAAATAAAATTCATAAAGGTTTTATCATTTACAACATACAATAGTGTTTCTTTGTCAATGGTAATGTACCTTATATACACTATAGAGGAAGTTACGAGACAGGTAGCCAACCTGTCACGTTTGCTTATTATCTTGCTAAACCTCTGCAGCATTTTATGAATTTTTTTGATACTTTTACTGTCTTAAAAGTATCGCCGAGAGTTTTTTCCGCCGACTTTGTCTCCGGGCCCAGCATAAACAAAGGGCGCCCTAAGCCTTTGACATTTATAATATTCCTAAGTGCACGTCAAATACCTTACAATGAAATAAAAATCTTGAATCATGAATCTCGAATCTCACGGTAGCACTTGGTCCAACAAATGTGTTATTTTTCTTTATTCTCAAATTGGACTTAAATAAACTTTTCTAAAAGCTTTTTGTGTCAAGGTTGATTTTTATATCGAGTTATTTCTCATCGAAGAATCATACTTGATATGCGAAATTGCATACTGTTCTTTACGCAACTTCTATTACGAAGTCAGCAGGTGTATCTATTTGCCCTTGAATCATATCAAGGCTCTTGTGTAAGTCGACATTAGAATTTGAACTCAAACAGTAATGTGTTTGGCAATATTTTTGCTTGCAGGTCAAGTGCTTCGCTGTAACGTATCTGATTTTAGAAAAAGCACTATATTATTAGATATGTTAGGCCTGCTTTCGCGTGTCAGTTAGAAGATAAGGGTCGTCAAGGCTACGACGTTACGTACAAAGACGTTTGTACAGGATTTATATGGATATCGGATACATGGGTTCCTTAAAAGTACTGTTTGTTCCTTCGCACTGGTATCACCATATGAGATTAGGAGTAAGAAGTCACGTGTGGGATTAGGCGTAAGAAGATAACAAAATGAAAATAATAATACGTAAAATGGTTACAAAACAGTTACTTTCTTTAGTAGTATTCGATAGCAAACAAGGTGGTAAGCAAAATGCGTTAACACGGTGTTTTCATATAGTGTACTCTTTCCAATAAAATGTGGTTCGCAAGTATCTTACTCAAGACTTATTACCGTTCCGAGAGGGTTAAATAGTAAATCGTAAAACACACTTGGTGGATCAGAAGGATAAAGTCTAATGTTTTTTTTATTTTTTTAACCTAACAACTAAGCAGACGGGCCACCTGATGGCAAGTGGTCACCGTCGCCTATGAACATGAGCAACACCAGAGGAGTCGCCGATGCGTTGCCAGCTTTGAAGGAGAGCTCTTTTAGCGCCTTTTTTGAAGAACACCATGTCATAGTCCACCGGAAATGCCTCTGCAGGAAGATCAGAATTCATTGATTTTTTTTTACTTTCATTAAGTGTATGTAAATACCTTGTAATGAATAAAACAATTTCATTTCATTTCATTTCATAGTGTGTGCTAGGTTTTTGGTTGGACATGCAGAGTTGCAAGAGGTGCGAAAAGGACGTGTTATTTGAAAATTCCAGAGTATATTAATGATGAATGAGCTGTTTAAGCAAAAACTTTCATAAGAACTTTTGCAGAGAGATGGATGGAGGAATGAAATGGATATGAGAGGTCAATCATGTTTACACTTGAGACTGTAACTTTATTGAATAATATTAAATTAATTTAATGTCAATTAAGACCAATACAAGCCAAATGGTTATGTTTAAAATTTTTGTCTGTCTATATGTTTGTACGCGCATCACGCAAAAACTACTGAATGAAATTTGATGCGGTATTCAATGTTATGTTGCTTGAAACCGACTCTCGCATCGTCGATATATTGTCGTGTTCGACATAAACGATAAGTGTCGAGTAAAAATGGCAATAGTCGATCGAAAAACAATTTTCGTATTCATGAAATGTCATGTGGGAGATGATGTCTAGTGACCGGCGTTTGACACAGAACGGGTGGTCCGTAGCGGTGACATTTAAATCTTTGATGAAAAGTTGAAGGATTTTAAGTTTCTTTCATGTTAATAATAATTGGTGGCGACTGGCCTCTTGATCTAGGGGTTACCGAACCCGACTGCTAAACGGGAGGTCGTGGGTTTGATCCCCACCCAGAACAAATGTTTGTGTGATAAGCACGAATATTTGTTCTGTGTCTGGGTGATTGTTCTATTTCTATACATATAAGTAGGTACGTATTTACAAAAAAATATTGATGTATGTTTATCAGTTGTCTGGTTACCAAAGCACAGGCTCTGCCTAATTTGGGATCAGATGGCCGAGTGTAAGTTGTGAAAAAAAAGAAAATAAAGAAACTTAACCAAACAATTTAATTTTCCTTATAAACTAAAAATCTATTTTTACGATTAATTAAGATTTACGAATAATTTAAAAACAATTAATTATTCGTAAAGCACAACTTAAAAGCGGACAGGTTAAAACGGTTTTTTAAAACGTGTAGGTAACATTATTATAAACTTCGATTAACATTATACATACTTATGTGCGTTATTCTGTTATGTTTAGAAATAATTTTAACTTTACATTGTACTATATTTTTATAATTATATATTTTAACTAATGTTCTTTAAGAGCTTTAATTTTAAATATGTTACCTTATTTTATATTTTTATATTATTCAAGTTTTATATTCGTGTCTATCCAAATATTGCATAATAATTTGTCTTTTTTGAGTAATTTATAAAAGATTTTTTTTCATTATAGCAACACTATGACGATAACTCTTTTAGCTGTTACAGGACTAAAGCTATATTTAACAATGTGTAATTTAACTAATAAGTCGCCAAATATAGGTACATGATAATATATTAAATATGTCTAACTATTCATTTATAGAACATTGATGTTATAATACATCTATATTAACTTTAATTCTATCTATATTCATTATTAATTCTACATTACTAGAATCAATTTGTCTTTAACTTACTTTGAGTAAATTAGAAGATTGTCCTCATTTTAAGAAATATGTCGATACTTGTTATTTTAATCAGAGTCGGTTCGAAGGTTCAATTTAAAAGCGTAGGCAGGGGAAAGTGAAATCAAGCGGGTTACCTGAAATGCCAGGAAAAAACAGATTTTACTCCGAATGATTTATGCACTTTTCCAGTGATTGCAAAATAAAAGATATGTATGTTGTCTTACTCCCGAAATTAATATTGTATCTACAGTTTAAGATTGACATCAATCTGACGTTATACGCAATCTGTAGATCGATCTGTTATGTCTTATCACTCTACGGATAGGTTATTGGCAAGCTTTTACCATTAAAATGGATTGAATTGTCAATCTTGAATGCAAAAATTGGATCTAAGTCGATTATATTATTAATTTCAGCCGTCAACTAATTCAAATTAGTTAACTTTTGATCCGACTACTGGAATCCTGAATTATAAAGGGCATGTAATTATGTGTTATTTACCTAACATTGTTCGTATTATTTTTTAAACAAATTAATATATTTTTTTTAATTATTGTATATGAAAAATAATTTTATATTAATTTACTTTTAAAGTCAGGTAAAAATCAAGGTTTTTGCAAATAATACACTGATATAAATAATTAATTTGTAACATTAAAGATATATAAAATTATTTAATAAAATAAATTTATTTCAAAACATTCTACTTGGTAAACGTTTTTCTATGTTTTATTTATTTATTTAATTAAACAATTATTTAATTCCTAAAAATATAGGTACTATCGTTACATTATATGAATTTAAAATGTAATTGTATGAATTTTAAAATAAGTTTTTGGATCCCCTTTACTTGTGAGAATATTTAAAAATTTTCTTCACATTTTACTTATATATTTTTGATGTTATATTTACTAGTGCTAAGCGATGTAACCACTGTTAGTACACTTTGTACACTTAGACTGGTACGACTATTAGATTGTACCCTAACGTAGATTGATAAACTAATACACGTAGTATTTTAAAACGTATAATTCGTTGTCTCTTCGTGGTATCTTAATAATAATAAAATAGTAACTTCATCATACCTTGAAGTTTTTATGTATTATACTTATTTTTCCTTTTCCTCTCTCTTTCCCACAGTACCTAAAATTTAAGAATATATACACACATACTTTTAAAATTTAAAATTTGTTTACATATGAAGTCTACTCAATAATTAGAGGCTGAACCTGGGACCTACTTACTCTTAAAGTATAAGTCTGTACTTTTGTACGAAAATTCATCCTTTTCCTTACCCTTCAAGGACAGGCTCGACGACAAAAGGTCATTTACTTAATCATCTAACAGAAAAGCATGCGTAATAAAAGCTTGAATAAGTTGAACAAATTGAAATGGTAAATCTATGAAGTACGAGTATGGTTAGTGATCTCAGGCTGTCGTACATACATACGTAGATGCGTACCTACTCACTCTGAGCACTCCTGAGGACTTAGATGCTCGCCTTATGTTTATATAGCTTAATATACTCGGACAACTTCACCTTCTTCCGAAACACGAGAAGTTGCTTCACAGTAGAATTTAGTGCGGCGTCGATACTACCCCGGGCGGCGCACCAACCATCTAACTAATGTTAATTAGAAATTTTTTTAAAAGTTCTCAAAGTATTATGACATCCGTATAATTATGCCTTTACCGATATACCTAAATGATTAATAATATTAATCATAAACCCATCATTGTCCCTCTGCTGGGCACGGAACAATTAGGAATTCAATACAACATAAAAATGGATACCTACAGTAATATATCAGTTATTAATCTATCAGCTACTATAACCGCTTGCGGTTTTGTCCACCTGGTATTCGGCTGTTGTATATCTCATGCAATTCACTCTCAATCTCCTTCAGTATCGAGTACCTCATGGAAAACACCTTAATCCGGCTATATCTAGAGATTAACAAAAAAAAAACAAATACCAAAATTTTACAAATACATAATATCTATACCTAATCAGTGTTGAACAAAAAAATATAAAACTGAAATGTGCAGTTTCGTAGTAAATTAAAAGACAAAGTGAAGCTTTTGGAACTTATTTGCCGAAAAATTATATGTGAATATACCTCGCACACTCAATAATAATGTTATTGTGTAGTTGAAAATGAAAAAAAAAACTCTTATTTACAGTAACTGTAATAAAATTTATTCGAAAACTCAAACCTTGATAAATGAACCGCTTCTGTAGCATCAGCACTACAGAATAAATAGGTATACCTGTACAACACCTTTGACACCGGCACAGTCGCCACAGGACGTCGAGCAGCACCACAGCGTCACTTCACCTCCAGTCCCCGGATATAATCATAATTATCAGCCCGCTACACTGATGTATAACACGACCTATACCTATATCTTTGATACGCTCCTCTGTAAAATTATTGTATTGTAGATTGAACGCTTTACGCTTATATACATAAGAGTAAACATAACTATTATATACAGAAAATATATTTCATTATTTTATTAACATCACTATTGGTCGGATAACAACCACAGAATACTAATTATTAGTTAAAAGTAGTTATTTATACAAAGAAACTTCACTGAGTCTAATTAACCTTTTATTACCTTCTTCTGTATATATGTATGTAACGGAATCTTTAAATGTTAATATCAACCACTTTGAGATGTCACATTTAATTGAAACTCTGTAGAGTTGTCGAGAACAGATGATTTAATAAGTTGATAATGATAATTATTTAATAAGTGATGACAATGATTTAATAAGTTTAATTTTTATACCGAAAAAAGCACGAGAACTTTAAAAAGGGCGGTCGCATGTTTCAGTTTCCTATTTTAATATAATGTAAATTCTCAATCAGTTATATATATATGTATCTTAAATATTTTTGTTACGCGTCACTTAGTATGTTTTTTCCTAACTCTGTAAAAAAAATGATGACGCTTAAGAATATTACCTCGAGACTATAATTACTACAATCAAGACAACTTGACTGGGAAGTGTCTAAGATCTTTACCTATGTTGGCCTCTTCAAAATTATTTAGCTAATAGAAGATGTTAAAAATTGCCCTTTGGATACAGTTATCTCTAAGTAAATATACAAGTAATAAAATCTTGGTGATATTTATCAAAATAT
Source organism: Tiana niger (assembly GCA_018249895.1). Taxonomy (NCBI): domain Eukaryota; kingdom Metazoa; phylum Arthropoda; class Insecta; order Lepidoptera; family Hesperiidae; genus Tiana; species Tiana niger. Next base: position 8,884 of record DWNH01000802.1, read on the forward strand.
TGTTCCTTAAGATTTCTTTCCATTCTTCCAGAACCACACTAACTTCTTAATTGCCAATCCTAACGAAAATATATTGGCACCAAGTAATACAGACCCTAGACAGCTTTTAAATTTCATTGGAATTTCAACAGTACAACAGTTCAACAGTACAGCAGTTCAACAGTACAACAGTACAACAGTTCAACAGTACAACTTTATATGATTTTTCAAACTTTGCCATTCAGGCATGTAAAGTTCCCTACAATACATGTCGTTGCCTTTCAAGCATCGAGTCAGCACTCTCACTTCTCTCACTGCTCTCAAGGTTCCATTCCCTTCGGCTTCCCGGTTTTATTATTGGCGTGACATGCCATTAGCAGGTTGCCACACGCGAAAAAAAAATTAATACCACAGACCGATACTATAATTATATTTGATGGATTTTTTTTTACCTACTGCAGATATAACACACCAAAGTTTGTGTATATAAGTTTGAATATATTTGTTGTTCTTAACGTCTAAAAACAGTGAAACTTATGCAACATCCCTTGATGATAGATGATCTACAATACTACAAGCGCCAACTACATAAAGCGAGCTTCTAGCGAGAAGCATTGCTTAGTACCTTAGTAAAAATAATTTCTTCTATGATCAATCACACTAACACGTTCTTGTGATAAATATTGGTTTACTGATGTTATAGTAAAATAAAATGGATAAAAAAATTCGACGTTTTTTAAGCAATTTATTTACAGTAAACACAACAAATGATTACAATAAATACGGTATTAGAGTACAATATCATATGATATAAATTTATTTTTATGGTCCATTCCGTACACTACCTTGTATGGACAGTGTTGTTGCATCAGCATACGTCGTGTTTAAAAATCTCTATGTACTAAGTACCAAAACAGTTTTGTCTATAATATACCAAGCAATATTAAAAAATTCTTCTCAATTACCCTGTTTTGCGTGATTCTAATTTATTACGAATTTCCAAATGAAATAGTGTATTTCCTTGTAGTAATTTCATAAGTCGCTACGTTTTATTTAAAAACATCCCAAAGCTGCCGTCTACTGAAATCAAATACCAAAGGTTGCAAAAGCTGCATGCGGGGGGCTACACTACGCCCCTTCCACGGGTGCAATATCAGACAAAATCAATAATATCCCCCTGTGCCGCCCGACGCTCTGCGCATCCCAGTCCATACTACACCTACATAAGTAAAATTAAATCCTACGCTGTGCCCTAAGCTCATTCGGCTGCTTCGAGCACTTTGAAGCGCTAGTCTCACGTTTATTGATTGAACGCGGTCTTTGTCCAATTCACCTGTAGTGCTAGTGGCGGTTTAGAGGTAAGTTATTGCATTAATATATCATATTTATATCATATCATTTTTATATCATACTAAGTGTTCCTACTAACCCAAAAGTGAACTTTAGTCTTCACCGCTAATATATTGCGTGACGACGTTTATTCGAAATGCCGCAAAATATACAAATTCATACAAATTGTTGTAATTAATCCATTACAATAGATGCCTACTACCAAAACTCTGTACGTAACACAAGAGTGAGGCAGTTTTCAGCTACGCCATTTTCGTATCGATCGATGGTCGGAGTTACGCAGGCACGGGAATAATTAGCCATACTACTGGTAGGATACTTACTCGGAGATATTGTTCGACATGGGCGGATACTCTTTGTGATTGTGATTGTGATTGTGAGAAAACTATATAGGTTTATGTTTAAATTTAACTCTATTCTCATTATCAATTATACGAATGTCATAAATATTTAATGAAAAATATGACTAAGTAGATAAGAATGTATAGGTATCAGCGATACCTATTAGTTTATTAATTTACTATTGATCAGGATTAGATTATAGATATTATCTAATTATAGGTAGTTAACATAAATACAAATGTTAAAAACAATTTTTTTTTTTTTAGGTAACTTGCGATAGCGTCGCAGGCCGAGTTAAAAAAGGAGGCCCAAATCACACGCCAGCAAGATGACCATAGGCAAGGTTACTAAGAAAAATTCGCGCGTGCTTCCCAAAACCTACAACTTCATGAAAAAGAATACTAACAATTTAACTCTGAAAGATTTTGCGGAATTAATTGAATTCATGAATGAATCTGATGATAGAGCCGAGGATGTACCAAAGCGTAACGGCCGTAACGCGCCCAACTCAGTCCTTGGCATAGGACATTTCTTGAGCCAGCCATCGCGCCTCAACCGTCTGTTTTCCTCTACCGGAGCATCATTTCAACGCAGCACCGTAACTTACAACCGCAGCGATCTGCCTACCATTGCTGTACCGGAGCAAAAGAAAGAGGACGCTGATCGCAACCCCCTCGAGTCCACTGAGAGCCGTCAATCAACTTTAACTGTCTAAGCTTCTAAGTCCTCCGACAAATACTTCAATGTTTTTAAATATCCACTTAGTAATATGTGTAACTTCTAATTTAAAAATCTTAATGTTGTGTAACCTGTATAATAATTTATTAGGCAAACATTGGAGATTCAAGATTTTTCGTTGTAAAAGTTTTATTATTAAATACACTTCATTAATGTCATATTAAATGTAAACAATTCATGATTGTTAGGGTGAAAAATGCCGGCAAAAAACGGCACTCTTGGCACTCTTTTGAAGACTCTTTTGAAGTTGCAGTATTAATCGTGAAATTGATGATAATTATGTGAATTTTGAATTAAGTACAAGTTTAACATATTTTCAACACCGCTAATTTATATTTTTATTGTACTGTTAGTGTCAACCCAAGTAAAATTATATAAATAGGTAAAAACGATATATCTTAAGAATTAGAAATTATTAAATTTTTTTCCCTTTATAATCTAGGTACTTATATAAGTTTTTTAATGGTTTAATTTTGATGAATATTTGAATAATATTTGTTTAGTATAACAATAATTGTAACCCAATAAAATTCATTCTTTTTAATAAAATATCTACTACAAAACTGACTTTTCTCTATAGTCTGTTTGCCTGTATCAGAACTGTACACATTGTAAACGATGTGATCATATCCGGGTCATCACCGGCAATACAATCGATAATGAACTTTCGAGTTCAGATCAGACACTTCAGAAGGGGCGGTGTTCGTATTTTCTATACATCGAAATATTTAAATACAAAAAAAACGTTCTATTTTCCTTCTATTTAAAAATCTTGATGTAAACCACAGCAAGACACATAAAAAAATGTGTTAACATATTATAAAAAAATGAAATAAATGATCAGTAGCGCCAGCATAGGACAATTTATTTATACTTATACTAGCTTACGCCCGCGGCTTCGCTCGCGCATTATTGAGCATAGCCATGGCAATTATCTCAAAGAAAAGTATACAGACAATAATTCCAAAAAAATATATCTTTCGCTTCTATCTCGTTAGTAAAGTATCAATCAAAAATTTGAAAAAATATATAATGTACAGAAAAACTACAACAACAACTTTCAGGTAAAACAAGTTTCAGGTCTCTACCATCAGCGGTTTAGGCTGTGCGTTGATCCGTCAGTCACTAGTTCAGGACAAAGGATTTTATATATATAGATATTCCAACAATTTTACATTAAACACTCGGTCAACGCACAACAACACACAACGGTCAATTATTAGTATATTATAATAAATAAATACCTTCGGACAACTCACACACAGTCATCTGATCCCAAACTAGGCGTCTAGGCCTGTGCTATGGTAACCAGACAACTGATAAACATACATAATTTTTTTTTTTGTAAATACATGCTTATATAGATGACAATACACCCAGACACAGAACAAATATTCATGGTCATCACACAAACATTTGTTCTGGGTGGGAATCGATCCCACGTCCTCCCGTTTATTGGTCAGGCCCGCTAACCACTAGACCACGAGGTCATTAATTGAACTAAAACTACACAATCTATTTAGGACTAATTGTGAAAACACACACAATTTAATTTCTAATATCTCTAGTATTATTTAAAACTTTTTAGTTGGGAATTAGTTTAAAACAATATATTAATATATTTTTTATATATTTACAGCAGAAAATTAGTCAATAATTTAGACTAGATCGCATGTTAGTGTTTATTTATAATTATAAGTCGTCATTTGGATATGTCTCACAGAAACACCTTATTGCAAGAATTAGACAAGAAATATGTCAAAAGACGAAGACAAAATTATTCGTTTGCACAAATATGGGTAGGTACAAAGATTTTTGAAGTTATACTTCTTTTGGCGCGTTAGGGAATAATGATGAGAGTAAATTTTTACGATGCGCGCGCACACCGTCACGAAAAACCGACACCCTGAAGTTAGCTATAGTCAA
>DWNH01000803.1:0-13217 GCA_018249895.1 Tiana niger
TGCCTGAAGTTGCAACTGGATGTCCATGACTCGTCCATAACCGCTTAACACCAGATGGCCTGCACGCTCGTTTGCTATTTTTATTCAATAAAAAAAAAGTGTGGCAACAAATAAGTGTAGAGGTTAATCAAGGACCATAAGAGATTGTAGCCGAGATCTGACCGTCGGGCAGGGTTAGGTGCGTGGGCGCGTGTTCGTCATCGTGGTGCTGGTGGTGGTGCGGCGCGTCGTGCAGCCACATGTGCAAGTCGGCGCGCTGCAGCTCGGCCGCAACCAGCGCGTAGAACTCCAGCGTGGGCCCCAGCCCCGTGCCCTCCTCGCCCGCGAACTCCACCTCCAGCACTGACTTGCGCCCAGCGTGCACGCGCATCACCTGATAACAAACAACGTCCACATCGATTATAATATAGTTAACTCATTCAATTTAAAATTAAATTTATTATTTATTTATAGGATATAAATGTTATAGAAGATAATTTAGCGCTAATTCCTACACTAGGACTCCATGTATTGAAGAGACTAGATTTAAAATAAATAAAATCATATTTTGTGAAAGTACACAGATGGGTGATCTAAGTAATAATTGTGATTTATGGTATGTATGGATGTATGGTATTTAGGTAAGAAAATTAAACTGCAGTGACATTTGCTTGTTTTAAAATAAAATAAAAATACTGAAAAAGAATTAAATGAAATATCTCATCGAAATCGAAAATGAGTATCAAAAAATATTGTAAACCCAACCCAGGCAAAAGATTCGGCTTACGCTTGCAAGTCACGTGTATACAATAAGAGCATAACACTTACCTGCATAGCAGATCGCAATAGATTCGGATGTCTCGGAATCCGTACGCGTTCGTGACGCAGTCTTCCCATTCGAAACTCTGTCGCTTCCAATTCTGCACGACGAGGCGAAACAGTGTTGCTAGCCCTACAATAAAGCATAATGTAAAAATAGGCAAAGAAATTATAAAACAGGGTTCAAAATGAAACGACAATAAACCTTTGTCTGTCCAGAGCACGATCCCGCTGCGCCTGCAACCACACTATTGTACGCGAAGTGCCAAAAGCTGTACACGCAAAGAACATTTGCCGCGTTTCAAGAGGGAATAAAAATGGGCAGAAGTCGTTCAGCTGCTGGCACCTGTAAACATAATATGATTTTTAAAACTTATATGATTTATAAAGCAATCGGTTTTTTTTTCACAAATCATTTAACCATTTATGTGTATATAGATAAATAATAATACACCTCCAGTGAACGTATTGTTCGATCGAATATATTGTAGTGTAGTGTAGTGTAGTGTAGTGTAGTGTAGTGTAGTGTAGTGTAGTTTGGTGTGGTGTGGCGTGGCGTGGTGTGGTGTGGTGTGGTGTGGTGTGGTGTGGTGTGTGGTGTGCTGGTGGCATTACCATCGCGGCGTGGCGGCGGCGGCGAGCGCGAGCGGCTCCTGCAGCTGTTGGTGCAGCTTATTGGTGAGCTTGGTGGAGTGGAAGGCGGCGGCGGGCAGCGCGGGCGCGGCGGTGCGTAGGCGCCGCAACACGCGCACGCAGCACGTCGCCGCTGCGCCCTCCGCGCCCTCCGCGCCGCTAATGCCACGCTCTAACGCGCAAACCAATCAATATATGTATATACCGCTTCAAAACACCAAAAGCTAAAAAATCTTACACAAATAAAACAAAACGCTTTATTCCTTTAGATTTATTATTTTTACGCCAAATAACAAATGACTATATGACAAAAATTTGTCAGTCCCTATTGAGTAGATTAGCTCTATAACTGCTCTATAACCAAGAGAAAGAGTTACATAGAATCAAAAGTTTTTTACCTGGGTCGCTAGGCTCGTCGTCTTCACTATCACTTGACAAAGCGAATGTATCCATTCCCTCGATTTCCTTGTATGTCAACCTATAGGAAACAAGTATTTAAATTTGATATTTTATGTTTTTTTTATTGAATAAAAGTAGCAAACGAGCGTGCAGGCCACCTAGTGTTAAGTGGTCGCTGCAATCCATGGACTTCCACTTGCAACTTCAGGCAGTACCTTAGTCCTACTTGAGTCGTGAAGATGGTCGCCATGTATTTAGTGAACTCCGGCATCCTCACCCCTTTCCAAAACACAATAAATTGCTTTACAGTAGAATTGGACAACAGAAATGTAACCACACAGAAACTAGTTTAAAAAAATCTAACATTTAAAAATAGCATACTCACGTGTACATAGTGTCTCTATGTGTATCGTGGGGCGGAAGACGCGAGTTAAGAGCGAGTACGGCCCTATACATGGTCCAAGACGGTCTCTCTAGTGGCAACGACACTCCTCCGGAACTCAGCACGAGCCTCAAAGCGGGCAACCGTGTGCTCGTGGCATTGTTGACGTTCTCTGTAGGCTGTTGTCGTTCGTTTCCGGTACTAGCCGTTGACTCCTCCGACTCCTCAATGTCTGATTCATCGTTCAATGGTATATCTAAATCTAACAAAGAGAATTATTGTTTCATATGTTTAGTCCACAAATACTTCATTCGTGAAACAAGAAAGTTATAATATAGTTATAAAACGATATAATAGTTACTTTTTATTAGGTAGAAAACAAAATGTTTTTGCAGCCTATAAAAATCCTCAATGCATCCATATTTAACTTAAAGAAGATCTGACTTCTCTGAAATTAGCGATGCTTGATAAAAAAAACTAAGATTGTCTTGTAAAAGTATGTCATTATATTTCTACTGATAAATTGAAGGCATCATAAAGCGTAATTTACAATCGTAGCTGAAAAATAGTTATTTATGAGGTTATTAGATACTAGCTGTGCTCGCATCAAACACGTGGTTTACGCGTGAAAGCGTGTGAGACAGACAGATACGAGTTATAATATTAGCAAGGAAGTAGGGATTATTATTCTTACTAACCAACAGTTTGGTTCAAATTAGTACGACCAGGCCTGGGGTCAAAAGCCGGAATTAGGGCAGAAAACTGCCGCTTGAGTACAAAGTCCTCGTCCCAAGGCTTCCGCGTACGGTTCCCGCCGCCGCTGCCGCCGCCGCCGCTGCTCACACGGACCGCTTCTAACGCCTCCTCCTCCATTAACGATAGTAAATTGCGCGATACCTGGAGAAGTACAAGGCGTCAATTGACAGCGCCTAGTTGACCGAGAAAAATATTAACACACTACAGGATATATAGCGTTACTATTTTCAGAAAAATTCGAATTTATAAGGACGTAAATATCTTTACAAATCATTACTTTAAACCTCTCTGCATCATCATAAATACGCATGACAGTGGAACTGAAAGCCAAACTGGAATTGAAAGCGACAGCGATAAAGTTTTGAATTTAAACTGAGCTATTTTTCTTTCAAAATACTATTATAACTTAAGCAATAATTAAGCTTCCAAAAAAGTAACTGGTAACAAAATTTTAGATGTGAACAAAATAACAAATACAATAATCAAATAAGTCATATAAAAGCAAAACCAAAATTTTTCAAAATTGACTTTTTGTCGGCGATCAATAAATAAGTCATGTCGCAACCATGTTAATGACTTATGTTAAATAAACATTAAACCATTAACTATATTAATTATATATTACTTAAATTAAACCTAGTATAAAAATAACACAATTTACGTTAAAAACAGTTTTCTTTGTATTGCTAGAATTTATTGTGAATGGATCTTGCTGGTTTTGCTCTTACGTGACTCAAATATTAAAATTATATTAGTCACACCAGTTTACATGAATGTACAACATGCAAAACACACACAAACGAGGACGATAAAGTACTAAAAATACAGAGCAATAGAAATGGCAGCACGAAACACTCACAACCTCCTGATAAGTGGGCTCGTTTTCTTTGTCGCTGTCCATTGCGTCGTCCCCTTCGTCATCATCTTCCAGCTCCGTTAGCAAGGCGGGCGCGCGACATGATTCTAGGAAGTCTTCTAATGAAACCTATATTAGAAAAAAGTAGCATAAATTATTAACTCTCACAGCATTAAACAATCAATAAATTAATTAATTCTAAAACATCTTAACTCACACCAGACACCAGTGGAAAGTTGATTCTATTACTGGTATTTAAGTAAATATGAATTACTTAATAGTCAATAGCTTAACAGCAGTCAATGATAGGTTACTTGTGACAAAATACGGATATAACGCTTTACGAAACTGAAATTAGCCAATTATTCCAATGCAAACTCTGATGGCATTATTTACTACAAATATCCTATGTATTATGTAAGTGTCATATATATGACACTTTGAAGGCGTCTTAAAATGAAACGGAATAAGATCTAATTCTAATCTAAAATTTTACAATTTTATAAAAATGTTTAGTTCGCCATGTTTCACCAGCGTAGTTAGGATAAAAGAATATTGAGACTGAACTATTACATTATTATTAAATATATGTATATTATATTATCGATTCAAGGTTAATCAAAAATATTTAAATACCCCAAAAGCGCACATGTTCCATATTGAATCAAAGATTTGCACGTAATGTTTTATCTTAGCTCTAAAACATGGTCGGTGAGCATGCTAACGGACCTGTTCGCTTTCGCTGGAGGTGGAGGTGAGCGAGAGGGTGAGCGCGTTCTGCGCGTTGGGCGCCAGCGAGGGGTAGCTCTGCGCGGCCGACAGCAGCCCGCTCGGGAAGTTGCTGGACAGCGCCAGCCGCACCAGACTGCAAAGGGTCCTTTATATTATTTGTTATTGCACAGTTCTATAGATTACCACTTTCAGATGATCAATTTAAATATATTGCACACTTGTATCTCATTGGCGTAAAGTACATTTTTCCAACGTTAAGAGATAACTGAAACTCATATGATGAACTAAGAATGTACTAAGAAAGAAAATATGATCTAAGAATCGCATGATAATTTGTTTTCTATATTATAACGACTTGTGTAAGTAACGTAAGACGATTGAACAGTAGCCTGTTAAGAAATTACTTACACATAGTTACCTAGTAGTCTTACAGTAAAGTTGTAGGCTGAAACTTTGAGGTAAATGTTTTACCTCATGTAGACATTTTTTATTGTTTTTACACGGTATTACACTTAGTTCGAAAATACTTCTGCTTTAAAAAAAAGTTTCGTGAAGTCGCGTGACAAAGACTATCACAAATTGGAAAGAGAAACATATATAATTTACGTTAATTTTCTTATTAATATGATAGTAGCGTAAGTTCCAGCAAAGAACAATACCTCAGAGAAAAACTACGCAAGGTATAACAATTTACCGTCAGGTAATGTCAGGTAATTTTTAGTTACACTTACACTCTACCAACATGTGAACACACTACACGCTACACAACATACGCCAGTACATAATGTAAAGCGAGGTAGTTAATGAGGAGATATATATATTGCGATAAATATGTTCAGGTTTACTCTGACCCGACTTCCACACGTGCACTCCAACGTCAGCGCTCTCGTTGGTTCGCAGTTGACGTGGTTAATGTGATGCATACACACCTAGGGAAGAGACTAGTGGAGTGGTTAGGACGCGGCAAACGCTGCGGCGCGGCGCCCCGGCCTGCGCCCGCCGTACGCGACACGCCCAGCGACTCCAGCAGACGCGCTGCACCCTAACACACGTCATTATAATTATAAGAATTACCAACAATAATAGGGTATTTGAGTTGTAAGTCAATTGTATTAAAGACCTCTAAAGTACGTAATGATTATGAAAAAAATATAAAAATTCATGTCTATTTCAGTTTTAGGTCCGGCAATTTTACACAGAAACTATGTAATATCACCAGCTATTTTTAGACATAAAAAGAAGAGTTAACTTGCCATTAGTCAACAACGTTTGGGCATTAAAAAACAAGTTAAATCATGTTTTGAACGTAACAAAAATGCAATTGCACCAAATCATGTTGAATAGATGCAGCCAATTTATGAATAAATGAAATGAATAAAAAAAAACCTGTTGAGTGAGATCTGGCTCGCTAGCGCTCATAGTCCCAGTCCCACCAGCTTGGTTGTCCTTTTTGTGGTCTCCAAACTGACCATCACTGCCCTCATTGTCTTCACACTGCACAAATTAGACGGTTTTATTTGACAGAAAAAAATTATATATTTATTTATAATTCATAAAGAAAATATATAATTCATATATTTTCTTTATTTAATTAGACGACTGATGTAAGTAGTTTGCCACGCCAGTCCACCATTCATATGGTCCTGAGATTAGTTACTAGCAGGACAGAAGTTTCTAATCGAGAACAAGTCGTCTATTAGAGAACAAGTCAATTATACTGTGTCACATCATGGTACCCACGGCACAGGAAATCTTAGTAGAGCCCATGTGTGTGAAGCGTTATTCAATATAATTACCTGTATATGAAGGCGGTTGGCGTTATTCCTCAGAGTGTGCAGAAGCGAAGCTGGCAAGGCGAGCAGTTCACTCGACAGCAGGGCGTTGGTACTGTTGCGCATCGCCTCGCCCTCGCGTGCGGAGCCCTCCTGCGCACGCGCACAAACCACGCACACACGCAAGTTAACACAATTTCAACAACACACCAATGTGAAACGGTCATAGATTACATGATATAAAGAAAAGAAAAAATTTAATGTGGATCTTACTTACATTAAACGGGTAATGTGACCTTATTATATGTAATCTTATTATGTTCCTTCCATAAAAAAAATATTACACAAAAACTATATGTACATATTTTTTTTCTATCAAAATGTTTAAATTGATTGGTTAGGCAAAATATTTGAATAGAACCATGCATGTATGGATTTAGTACACGACAAATTCCACATGAAATACAATTCATTGAAATACAAAGTCATTTATAAACCTCTTGGGTATTTGATTCCGGAACAGGTTCTTTGGCAGGATATGGTTTGGTAATATCTGTTATACTTGTCGGCCCCATTTCCATATTAGTGAAGGAAGTGTTGGCCAAGTCTGCCATACAGTTATTGCCTTCTGCTCCAAGGGTTAAAGACTCCACTATTGTAGCTAGATCTGAAAACAGAAATATAATAGGTGTCATACCATCTGTAAAAGATGATTGTGATTGTAAAGGAATAATAGCATATTATATAGACATACCTGTGTTGATATGATGTGAAGAATTATTAATTGCTGATAGATCAGTAGCATGCATCCGCGGGCGGCTCATGTTACTTGACATTTCTTCGCTTGATATGTTGTCGGCTGACGAAGCTTGCTCAGTTGACGCCACAGATACCTTTTTCAAGAAATACATACATATTTGAATAAAGTATGTGTTACATATTTTAATAGCACTGAACGTGACTAGTTAATTTACAAATAAAAATTCTACAAGTTTACAAACATAGCACTTTTGCAAATGGAAAAAAATAAAAATTAATTATAATTATCTAATATGATTCACTCAATGAGATTTTATGCATACACTGAACAGCTTGGAAATTTGCAAACAAGGATCGTCCACAGTAAAGTGCGCTGCTGAGGACAAAATGGTTGCCCTCAATTTGAAGGCTACGAAGAATAGAATAGAAGGTAGAAGTGGATATGGCATCGGTACCTTCCCGATAAGTACCCAGAGATCTACAAGCTAAAAGAGCAGTTCACCTGATGGTCGGTGGCCGTCGCGTCGGGCAGGCTGGGCGTGGAGTGGCTCTTGCGGCCGGCACGCGCCTCACCGCCCGCCGCGCCGCCTGCCGCACCGCCCACCGCGCCGCCGCTCACAACCTTCAAGTCGAACTTGCCCTCTGCGCCCATTCGATACGAGTTCCTGCCGCCGTGCTCCCATCTGAAGTCATTTAATAATCATCACATATCATCATTACACATCAAACATAATGATGTTAAACTATTATATTAAACTATTGGATGGAGTTGGTTATAGTCAGATGTGTCTAACCCTATCCAGTAGTTACACCTGCTACGTAAAATTTATTAACAATGCTAATATAGTGAGTAAAATCATTGTTACTAACCGAGCCTTACTAATAATTATATTTATTTAATTTAAATGTATATATGTAATATGGACACAGTGTTTTAATGTCTGAAATAAAATTATTATTATTATATAATCCCAATTCCCAATCCTTCCCAAGGTTATCGATTTTTATTTCATTTATAATGCATAAAAACACAACTGATTAGTAGAACGTGTGACATGTGTCTTTTCTTTAATCATGTAAAATGTACATATGGAAGTGTTGCGTTTAGACAGCAAAGAATATGTATTAAAAGTATCTCAATTGAATAGCTAGTCAACTAACTACCCTGTCATTCTTTTTTGTTATAAATAAACAACGTACGCAAATCACTTGATGCAAGTGGTCATTTCAGACTGTCAATGTCTGACTTTACATAAGAAAAACTATCATTGCCACTTCTTACCACTACCATAATATAGCACAATGAAAGACCAAAAGCTAAAACTGAAGTTTCCACGTTTACTTCCTCTAAATAACCTAAGGGTTATATAACCATTAAACTGGTTTCATGGCAACATCAATACAATACAAAAGTAAAATGAACGGATGTAAAAAAGAAATGAAATGAAATGAAATGAAATGAAATTAAATGAAATGAAATATATTTATTTGTAAAAATGTGGTTATCTAGGTTGACAGTTTAACAATAATAATTAGTTTCCCACATTTGCCACATTATGGCGTACAAATTAAGAAGGCATAAGTACCTGACGTCGACCCAGCCGTTGTGCAGGTCGGAGGTGACGGTGCCGATGGCAGGCTGCGCGCCGTCTTGGTCGCGCCACTTCCAGTCGGGGCCGCGCACAACGCGTGCACCGGCGCACAAGCCGCGCGTACCGCGAGACCAGCGGCGGGCGCGCGCGCTGCCCGCCGCCCCCGCCGCCGTCACCGGCGTGCTGCTCGTGGCGCTGTTACCCGCGCCCGCCCCACCGCCCGCCTGCCGCGGCGGCTGCTCCTGCACGCTCACCACCTATACAATACACACATTCGTTATAGTACATTACTACTACAACTATTGATATTAATAAAAAATCACAATAGGCATAAGTCCATCCATTGGTATTGTAATCTTTAGTGTTAATGGATTATCATTTAAGCATTAATACAGTTAGTAATAATTTCATATTCACAACTTTTAATTTCCCCTGTTTATAAAAAGCTTACAAATTAATTATCTCAAGCAAGTAATACAAGGTATTAAAATAGACATGATACCTTGCCATAAATCTCAAAACCAGAGAGAGAAAGGTAATGACTCTGTCCGCTAGCATTCTTTCCGTTCTGCTGTATACGCAAGAAACGATAGGGCGTTTCGGCGCGGAGCCGCCACGTAGCCGTACTACCCGGCTCCTGAAGCGCTTGTTCGTCGTTGTGCGCCAACAACGTACACCACGTCAACCCGTCCGCAGACATCTGTAACACACAATAAATCATTAATAAATAACAGTTACTAATTACATTGTGAGTAAATTCATGGTACACATACCTGTACGTATAATCATATATCTGTCTCAACATAATCAGTGTCCAGGTAAAAAGGATTAGATCAGGTCAAAAGCCAGGGTAAAAAAAAATTACTCACTTGAAACAACCAATTCCTCAGAGCAGATTTCCCGTAGCCACGAGCGTGGCGTAATGTATAGGCTGTAGGTATAAGATGTAATCCCAAATCGACCGCTACGAATGCCCTTCTGTCATCGTTGGTATGTACGTTGAGCGGTTCGGGTGATCTCGAAAGGATGTCCTCGGCACGTCCGTACGGGAGCTGCCGGCCGTCAGAAGACCACACACTGACGAGGCAGTGAGCTCCCGGATTGACCCATTCACAAGTGCCACCATTGCTTCCAATGAAATAAATTACACCATGCTCGTCAAAGTCATGCTAGAAAACAAAACAAACAAGCTGTAAATATATCGCATTTCCACCCATTTCCTAATAATACTATTATTAATGCAAAGAAACACTTACATCATAGTTAAAAGTTAAAGGACCCTCGTTTTTTATTTTTTGAACGAAATTAAATGATATTCGCTCCATGTCGTACCACTGGCGCGCGACGGACTTAGCGAGGAATCTTTCGAGTTGTCGGACCGTAGTAAGCGCCTCGACTTTAAGATTTCGACCAGAATTGTTGTTTGCGTTCATATCTTCAGTAGTATCTTCAGTTGCGCGCTCCACACGTAATCTATAAATATTTAATAATATTTTTCGTAAATTCAAATGACAAATTTTCTTATGCCAATGTGTCAGTGAAATAAGGACAGTGCTTAACTTTGGAAACCTTACTTAAAAATATGCAGATTTTGAAATCAAAATTCAAAATCGTTGTAAATATAGTTTACGGAACGAGTGGAGTACTGGGGCACGGGGCTTACTGTGTAGGCTTGATACGTGAGGCCCTCCATGACAAATGGCCGTTACGCACGCCAGCATGCCAAATATTTTTAACACTGCCGTCCGCACGTCCCGTAAAAATATATTTGCTTGGCGCCGCCAGCGCTAATTCGGTACTTGACTTGTCGCCGGCCATTCTTGACATTAATACTCATAAATTCACAACCCTGTGCCCCTACTTTTATGAAACTTCAAAGATATATATACTTAAATAAATACAAAATTTAGTAAAGTAAATAAATTTTTTCATTATCTTCCGACGATTCTGCTTTACTTTAATTTTTTTCTAATGTCTTCTTCCCATTTGGCCGCTACTTTGTGCACGAGACCACTGTGATGTCGCTGGACGGCATAGTGTTAAGGTGGTCTTGATGTAGGAGAAAATTAAATATACAGAATAAGTGTACCTGATTCGTTTAGTGAGCTGGTGCAGCGAACCAGCGGGCGGCGCGGGCGCGTCGGCGGCGGGCGCCAGCACAGGCAGCCGCTCCACGCTCTCCAGCACGCCCACGAGCCGCGCCGCCACGCCTGCCCCCGCGCCACTCTCGCCACCCTCGCCGCTTTCTCTACCCTCGCCGCTCACCCACCCGCGCACGATAGCCTCGCGCTCCGCCGCCTGGCCAGGGCCATCTGTTCGAATAACGACGCTTTTAACACAACATTCATAATGTACTTGGGGTCTTGTAGAACTATACCTTCTTCTTTTATATTTTTGTTGGAACAACTCGCACACGGCCATCTGATCCCAAACTAGGCAGAGCCTGTACTATGGTTACCAGACAACTAATAAACATACATAAATATTTTTTTTGAAAATTCATAATTATATAAACAATACACCCAAACACAGAATAAATATTCATGCTGATCCCACAAACATTTGTTTTGGGTGAGGATCAATCCCACCACCTTCCGTTTAGCGATCAGGTTTGCTACCCACTAAACTAAGAGGCCGGCCTACTCTGTGTTTATGTATCTGGTATGTGCTTAATTAACTAATTCAAGTATGATTGTTTCTTATAAGCAAACATTAACTAAGAAAGAAGGAAAAAAAAGGGGTAAAAAAAGGTGTTCAATTTTGTAAGTAAATTATTTGTGCATCTACATAGATGATATTATTACTACATCTACATGATATTATTTATTGTATTTCTTTTAGTTACAGTACAAGCGCTTTACGATTTGCCTAATATAATAAATAAATTACCATTATAATAAAAGTGAACACATTTTCAAACAAATTTAAAATCATTAGGTATATATTTTTAACTTACCAGAAAAAAAATTATCTACCAAAATATTAGGTAATCATAATTATTGTGATAAGTATGATAATAATCTTTGCCACTGAAAATATTTTTACCATTTGGTTGAGGTGAGAGCACTTGCAACAGTGCAGGTGCCAGACCCGACGACTGCAGCTCGTACGCTGACAGTAGTTCATCACCAATTAGTAGCTCAGTCAACTGTTCCAGTGACTCTTTCAATTCTTGCTGCCAGTCACCTAAGGAAATAAATAAATCTTGAAAAAAAAATTTTAAATTTAGAATATGGATTGACTGTGACAGGCGATAGTGAAGTAGATTTTTGCAGTTTGTCCATAGGTTTTCTGATAAGGATGTGGAACAACAGTGAAACAAGGATACAAAAGGACACAAAAGTGCCAGAATCTGCATGTTCTGAAAAGGCATAAATTACCCGTGGGTTGTGTAGAGATGCGCTGCATGCGCGCGAGCAGGGCGCGCAGGCGGGCGACGGGCGGGCGCGGTTGGCGCGTGGCGGCGCTCGACAGGTGGCGCGCGTACAGAGCGCGGGCGCGCTCGCCCACCTGTACAAACAAACATCGTTACACCAAACAAATACTGGTTTACATTCAGCCCAGTGAAGTTCACCTTCTGCGGCACTGCTAAGGTAAACTGTCCACTCTACTACTATCATTACTCTCCAAATAGTTGTTTTTAAGTGTTGATTTCTTAAAACGGTAATTAGTGGTAGATTCTGCCGACCGGGAAAGCACCACCTCTATACACATTTCTATCATGAAGCAATTTATTATGCAATGGTAAAAGCACAATAAATTGCTTCACATTAAAGAAGGCAGCCAACTTAATGCTCGGCACATCTATGTATGACCTCAGGGAAATGCAGTGTTGACGACACTGCTGTCTCTGCCACAAAAGCACTTAGGAAAACATTTACACAATAGCAGTACACAGCAGCAGTGGCTGAATATAATAAGGCATTATAACTTTTAAATTTATGACCCTAGCAAATTATACCCTATACAGACTAAGAAATGTGTCCTTGCTAACAAAGTTAGGTGGCCATAACGGAAATTCTGAGTACAGCTATGTTAATAAAACTAAAGGCATGTTATTCACATTGCTAAACCTAACAAATGAATTTTAAAAAGTACTAGTACAGAAGCGTAAATAATTATTGTTTCCTTAATTTGCCACACTTATTTTGTTTTTCAAAGGTTCACCATAGCTTAGTAAGAACAATATTGAGTGGTAATGTCGTATAATTAAAAATTTTGGTGATTTAAAAAAATGCTTAAGAAAATCACGATAATGTTTATTTGAAAAGTCACCTGAGCTTTCTGTGCTTCAGACTTTGCAGCCAATCGAGATCGAGCATTGTTGCTATTGTTATTTGCTACTGGCCTATTCACTGCCCATCCACTAGCTAATTCTGGACCTGTAGATGAAACAAATTTATAAAAAAAAATATAGAATGATAACAAAATTATTCTATATATTATTAAAGATACTTTAGTTTACCTAAAAATGTTTCAGCAGTAAAGGAGTGTTTGGTGCCTCTATTTGATTCAAAAATGAACCCAGATAAATCCTC